>JACSZP010027237.1:0-10234 GCA_016161895.1 Pinna nobilis
TGAAATAAGATAGATTGTTGTAATTTTTTTTTATTTTTGAAGAAATTCCCAATTTGTGAAAATGCCGAGAAATTTTCCCAATTGAAAAGGTACAGGCCCCTGTAAAATATGAGTAAGAAAAACAGTCATTAGACCATGCCCACCCCAAAGGCCCACACCCACATGAAACGTTTGATTTTGTAACTCGTTAATGACAAAATTCCACCTGGTCACAAGACTTGCTCTCACAATAGCCTGTGTGAGTACTGCATACAGGGCTATTTTCACCCTGTATTATTTTCGTCCTAATGCACTTGTAAACTGTTTCACCCTGTTTTGAATTCACCCAGACTCGTCATTATTCTATTTAATGGACTTACCATTTTGAATTTGCCCAGTTTTGAATTCACCCACTGAAGATTAGGACAAAAGGGGCGAAAATAAAATGGGGGCGAAAATTTCCCTGTATATAGTATATTAATCAATATTTTTTATCAATAATAATATTACACTTACTGCTTTCCTGAGCTTTTTCTTTGGCTCTCCTTGAGGACATTTGTCTCCGTGGTATCAGTGGTGAAGGCTCGCGACTGACCTTTTCATCACTTTCCATTTCCTTTTCTTCTGAATCGATCTGATATTCTTCATCCCCTGAAGAATTGCCAAATTCATTATCACGATACTTCAAATGACTATTTGAGCTTGACCTACCGCTTTTGCCGGAGCTTCGTGGTGACTTTTTCTTTGGAAATTTAACTTTTGTCTCACTACTTTTTATTTCGGCACTTTTCACCTTACCACTCATTTTCGTCTTTCCTTTACTGAGGCTAATTTTCACTTTAAGACTGGGTTTTCCGTCTTTATTCAGTTCCGCCACGTTTTGAACGGTACTACTTATATAACTCTTACTATCCTCTTCATCAGAGTATGCCGTAGAATCGTTGTGCGAGGTACATGGTGAGTTTAGTCCCATGTTAGAACTATTTTCATTGTCTTGTTTAGGTGTACTTGCAGCACTATCACTACTTGTTTTGTTTTCTACTGATTCCAATGGTCGCTTTCGTGGGGGTTCTGGTATGTATTTTGGCAGTTCCGGTCGTTTAACAACAGCAGAATTAACACTGGATAAGGTCTCTGGCTTTTTTCCTTGAATAAAGCTAAGAAAAGAATCCATGAAGCCAGAACTTGGATTCTTTTTCATATCTGACTTAGGCATTGAATGGGGTTGATTTGGAGTATTTGATGGGTTATGCACAAGTGAAGGAGGAGGCAACGTGTCATATTTATGTACTTTTGGCTTCGCTTTTTCGGTAAGCGGGGAATTTCGCAAGTGAGCAAATTCGTCGTCGATTTCTGGTTGTGTAGTGATTGCAAGGGGTGGAGCATATTTCTGTTGCATTTTAGCCGAGTTTTGCCATCTGTCTGGAGATTCATCGGCATTGTCTATTGATGGCATCATATTCTCCCGAGCTGACGAAGGCGAAGGTCCAATTAAGCTAGACAAGGCATCCTCATCTATGGTAGAAGTGCTGCGATGTAAAACTGGCGATTCACCATAACCCATGGTGGGCCCCTGATTTTCAAAATGGTTGCCGTAACCATCAATTTCGGGATATAGGGCACCTTGAGGATTTTGTACCGTATAGCTGTCTCCCTCGGCTAGAACCAAGGCTTGCATACCCAACGGATCCTCTATTGCAGCTTTATCCATATCTATATCACCACTGGACTGTAACTGATCTACAAATGACTGGCTCTGTGAGGGCTGGCCATATGTAAAATTGGGATTACTGACCATCAGTGGGGGTGGATTATTTTGCATTGAATTGACCGACATTTGCACTGGGGGACTTGGATTGACAGGGGAATGCTGAGACACACTAGTCTGTAGAATGGTTTGGGGTTGAATATTCCGACTAGCTCCACCCCTTATGATACTGTCCGATATAACAGGCACTTGATTTAATGCTGCTGACACAGAACAAGAACTCACAGCCAATGACATGTGGTCTCCAGAAGACAAATTGGCATTTACAATGTTTGATGAATGCTGTAATGAAAATTGCTCATTGAGCAGATTTGAATGCGGTGTGTTGTTCACTAGAGGGCTACTGGGAATATTTCTCTGTTGGTTATTGTTTAATAGTGGACTGCTCGGAACATTTTTCTGAGAGGTGTTGTGGCTCTGTATCGCGGCACCATAGCTGCCATCCATTATGCTCTGTGGCACCATTTGTGGACTGTACGACTGTGGAGTTTGTGGACTAGTGGTTTGTTTTTTCTGAGGACTGTATGGGTAGGTTGTGTGTGGACTATATGAGCCACCCATACTCATCACGCGAGACGCTGGTGTACCACCCGGTGGCGGCGCTGACATCAGTGACTGGCTTGCTAGAGAAGATGCCTGAAGCACTTCCTGATACAGTTTTTCATTTTGCCTGGCCTGTTCTTTTAAGGCATTTTGATCCTTCTTTTTACGACCTCTCGGCTTCTTTGGTTTAGTGGTCGAGTCTGGCACCGCTTGGACAGGAGTGGGAGTTGAGACAACAGTTGAGCTGGGCAGTTGACCCTGAGGACTTCCCATTTGCATGGGTACATGTGGACTACTAATCTGCTGGTGTAACGGACTATGTGTGCTATGCATGTTTTGTGCTTGTATCAGGGGATTGCTGTTTTGGTTTTTCATAGTGTTTGTGGTCATGTTTGAACTGTGTAATGAATTTCTGACATGTTCTAACTCCTGAGGTAAATTTTGTTGACTTTCTGATTTGTGTATGTTGCTCTGCAACAGTAGATGATGTGTGTCCTGAATGATCACTCGATCTTGCTGCTGTTTCTGCGTTTGCATATCCATCTTCAGTGGATGATTCACCGGATTCAGCTGCGAGAAATCTTGCAGGTCAACAGCACTGAAATTGTCATTTGGCTGCCCTGGGTCAGATACTGGGCTCACTGGGTCATAATTCATATTAGAGACAATTGAAGTTGCTTGGTACGAAGATTCGGACTTGACTGGCAGTGACGACGGAAAACTTCCGTATTGTGTATGATGAGATTGTGATTTTGTCAAGTCTTCGATACCATGTTCTGACAGACCATAGTTCGACAGTAGCGCATTTGTTGGACTCGATAAACTAACTTCAGATGATTTCGTAGATGGCACTGAATAGGCAGAGGATGTGGCACCCAGCAACTTTCCTGCCGTAGATACATGGATTGGTTGATACAAATCCACAGAAAGGGGATTTCTCTGTATTGTGCTGTTTCTACTCACCGTGGCACCACTATGTGCTGGAGGTGGGCCAACAGAACCGCTAGCTGTGGACATTGTCAAGTCTGTGCCAAACAGATTTCCTTGACTTTGTACAAAATTTGACAAACCCCATCCTTTTTGCGACCTTTCATTCAACGTCTGTTGACTTGGTGTTATGGCATAATTACCCACCGTATCCTTTAGCTGCTCGTGACCAAATAAGGTTTTGCTCCTCCCTGGGTCTGCGGTCAGATGATGGGGTAGTCCATAAGGGTTTGACCCATCAGCGGATCGCAATCCAGAAGACTCAATAGAAAATGGTAACTGTCCAACTTGTAGAGACTTGTATGGGTTCTGTCCTCCTAGAGGAGACTGCAAAGGGCTAACTGCATCTAAATATTGTGGCACTGAATTGTGTAGTTGTAATGGGTAGGAGGCAGGTACTCCGGCTAGGCCACCTAACGATCTTCCTGCTGTGGCATGTGGTGGCAGTGTGGCTCCTAGACCTATACGTGGAGAGAGACAAATGATGCAATACTTATGAAGTCGAATTGTGTTCTATAACTAACAAGAAAGGACAGATGACAACAACCAAGATTGACTTAGGATATGCAGATAACCCTAAGTCAAAGGTAATGGCATTGGCCTTAGATTGTTGTTGTTGTTGCATTGTTGTTTAACGTCCCACTCAAGAATATTTCACTCATATGGAGACGTCACTGTGTGCCAGTGAAGGGTGACAAATTTTGCCTGTGCTCAGCACTGCTGGCCGTAGAGCAGGGAGGGTTCTTTAACGTGCCAACACCTACTGTGACACGGGACGCCTGTTTTTACTGTCTCATCCGAAAGACAGGGACGGCCAACCGCGGAGTGGCGCTGCGGGAATCAAACCCCAGACCCCTCGGCTCGAAGTCGAACACGCTAACCACTCGGCCACGGAGGCGCCTGGCCTTAGATGAAAGTCTTACTCATGAGGAATCCATACTAGAAATATCAAAGCCTTATCTTTTCCAGTTCAACAGATATAGCCTGGTTAAAGTTTTGTCTATGGTCGCCTTCAACATAACGACAATATTACCGGTAGGGTATTAGCTCTCCAGACTTTCTTCCCAACAAGCTACCTGTAAAATGCATGACAAGCGGATGTATGTATCTGTGCATGTATGCATCAAAAGATGCAATTATTTGTTGTGATGTGTCAAACAAGAGCCTGTTATGACACTGTAGTAGAGTGCTGGACTTCAGACCAGAGGGTTGAGAGTTTGAGTCTCAGTGGCTGCATGTCTGATTTTTCCCTCTCCTTTGGATCAGATGGTGAACATGCTAACCATTGCTCCATGACAGCTCTCAGTTTTACATGCACTTGCCAGACAGGACAGAGTTCTCCTTAACCATTACAGAGAGGTGGCACCAATTTGACCAAAACACTACTCTCATAACCCACAACACTTTTTGCGTTTAACCCTAGCTAAAATTTTCTCCTTGTCATATTTCAACAATAATTGAATTTTGATACGACAGTGCCTGATATAATAACATATTTGGTGAATGGCAGATATCATCTGAATGAATTAACATCAATGTTAGTTTCTCTATGCGACGGCATACATGTATTTGTATATATATATATATCTCGGATACAATTAGCTTTTCTTCAGGGACACTCATTACGATCCGTCTCTTAAGAAAGACCAGGTTGATGATCACCTGTCTAGAACAACCATTATTTTAAGGTAGTCTATGAAGACAGACTTAACTGTATTCTATCTTACCTGTGTTAAGTCCTGTCTGATCAGCTGTTAAAAGTGGTAGATCAAATCTATTGAGATTAGCTGAGGAGGAAGCCAGACCGCCTCCTGGTCCTAAATGGCTGTAGGATGGGTTAAAATTCCGCCACTGGTTTGGATCCATTTTTCACTGGCCCATTTTTTTCACATGCTAAAATGTATTGCCTGCAATGAACAAAATTATGATTGAATTAATAGGAGCTATCTGTTAAACAGTCATGCCCTTTCCCAATCAACAAAAACTTTCAATAGATGGGAATTTTCAAAGTTAAAGAGGTGTAACTTTGTCAAAAATTGTTTGATGGTAAGCAATAAAAATTTAACCTAGATATTCTCATGTATCTCAGGGGTGCAAATTCGTGAAAATTTCTAGGGGCCATGTGGGCCCCTATTTCATAGATTTTAGGAGCCCACACTGATTTCTTCGAGCCCACCAAAAATTGAACTAAATAAATGTATGTTTTTTCATCATTAGGCTGTTAATTGCATTATTTCCTTACTCAAACACTTCCTCCCTCAATCATAACAGGGCTTAATACACGTACCAGTAGATCTTCTTGTCACTGTGCACAGTAATTTTTGATACTCAACACCTAAACATTCTTACTTGATACTTAACCACAAGTAACAATTTGATATTTTATATTATTCTGAGTAATTGAACATGATATTTACATGTAGCTTTTACACAGGAACAGTTAAAGCTTTTAGGTTGGTCCCTGATATGTGCATTAAACAAAACAAAAACAAAAAACAAAAAAAATCATATTTTAAAATTTCCAAATCAATTTATTTTTTTTACCATAGCATTTTGAAATAAAAATCTGAGGTGTTAATGGCCCCCAACTGAATTAAAATCGGTCAGCAGTATCAAGGTAAGAGAGCTGTATCGGAGATAATACATCGAAACGGACTCCATAGGAACACATGGGCATCATATTCATACCAATACTGGGCATAGTCATAGTATTCATACCCATGGCCACGGCTGCAATCAATTCCCCTGGTGAACTGCAGATTGCATTGTCATTTTCTGTGCTGACCATAGATCATGTCATTAATTTCCAATTTCCCGTTGTTTATATCGTCTAACTTAGTTAACTTGTAATAAATAAGAATCTCTAGCCACGAGGAGTGTAAGCCTTGCATGGCTGTTCAACAGACGACAACGCATGTTACATATTACACAAATAAATGTGTATGCCGATGCCGAAATAGAACCTATCATTAAAGATAAATGAGATAAAACTCAGTACGCAACAACTAGACTTTGAATTGTTAACACAATTTTAATTATGGCACAGTAAATTAAGTTTTATTTGTGGTTAGACAAATGTAGATTTGTCATGACTTAAGAATCGGACTTGGCATAGGCCTACATATTGGGGAAGAACACAGCGCATGAACATTATATTGTAACCCAACGTTATCAGTGCAGCTGTTTTTGTAGGCGGATCACAGATAAATTGGAATTTTACCCAGTGTGCAAACACAAGTCTCACCCATAAATATCAAATTGGAAGACTCCCTATATCTTATGCAAAATTTTGATAATTTCTCATGAAAAAAGCATGTCTCTCACATAAAAGTTGTGAATTTTCCTACTAATTCTTGTTAGAATAAGGAGTCTCCCCTATGAGAATTGAGATTGAGAAATCTCCCCAATAGAAATTTTGGAATATTGGCAAATGTGTATTCATGAACTCCAGGTCATACACTCGCAAATACTTCCCTAATTCATGAACAGTGTGATAACCCGGAAGGTTAGTGCAGGACTAGTATCTCCAATGGTGATGGAATGCAACTCTATTTAATCTTCTTACAGAAATGATGTCAGTGCAAGATATCATGTTCTAACATTATTCCATCACTAGTAGAAACACCTGTCCTGCCAAAACATACGTCCCATTCAATAAAGAATATGAATAGCGTTACCATGTAGACTTAGCATGGTCTAGGCCTATTGGTTAACATTCTTTTGGATTACTAATAAACTAGCTCTACTGATTGGATCGGTGATTTCGTGTTTGAAAAAAAAATCCTGCATGCCCTAGGGTAGGATATGGAGTTCCGTGGCAAATTGTGTTACCCTTTAGCATCTGCAATATTCTATACATTAACTATTAACTAATATAATAATTAATTATTATTATTATTAACATCAGACCCCTCTTGTCATGAGATTTGCTTATCTTCATAAAAATACATGTGACCGAACGAAATGTCAAAAGGCAAACTCAAATAAAAGACATGTTTAATAAAAAAAACCCAGAAACTTCAATCAGTTTACTTACAATTTCGGTTATTTCATTTACAATTTCGACAGTTCATGATAATTCTGTTTTCCACCACATTAAATGAGAAACCTCATTGCCACTGTCAAAAGGACAGCAGCACTGTAGCACTAGTATGCACAGTACTGACTGTACAGTAGCAGGCTGAAGTCAGGATTTGACAAATGTTTACATTTTGATTTTCAAGTCTACCTAGTGTTATAGGCAGATTAATTAGCAAATGAAAGATACAACATAAAAACATTTTCTTCTGTGTGAAATACTACTCCAACCTTCACGATAACGTACCATAGAAAACAAAAAATTGCGCTTCTAATGAAAATCAATCAACTTCGAAGGTTTTTTCCCCGACCGCCATCTTCCAGAGCCAAATTGTATCCCACAATTCAGTTGGCACAACCGAAAGTAACCGAAAGCTGCAATGCGCTCATGTTCGGTGTCGGACTTCAGTTAGCCATTAATTGATTGTTGATGTTGCTATTTCAACCCTATAAATAGGAATTTTAACGAATTTCCATAGAAGTCATTTATTTATTAACAGGAGAACTGCGTAGTAATGATGTTTTGATTTATATTTGACGGTAGATTGCGACTGTTAAGCGGACCGGAAGTGACCGGTCTCGGATGTGTTCCTAACAGTTCGCCGTTTCATTAGACTACCACATTCACAGCGGATAGGCCACTGTTGGGACTAGAAAACGAAACAACAATGTCTCTTGAAGGTAAATTGATAGTTGCAGTTATAAATATCTAAAAGCTTGAGTTGAACGCTTTATAGATTTACAATAACTTGAGTTTTATTCGTAAATTTTGTTAATTTTCTTTTGTGTTTTTCCAGACCTGCAGTCATGGTGGGAAGTCCCGAGCATTGCACATTTTTGCTCGTTGTTCAGAACTGCATTCGACCTCCCAGACTTTGACATCGAGGTAAACAATGAAACACATTGATTTTTGAATATCTGAAATTTAAAACACTGCCCATTGTGTAGTATTACATCAACTAAAGCAATTGATAAATGGGTTACAAGTGTAAACCATTTCCACTCGATACCAAAGCCGCCGCCAAAGGAATCCATTAGGCATTAGGCCTACATTTTAAAATGTAAACGTATCATAAGAGCTTATCTGACTATGTCTTTCTAAACATCAAAATATTTTGAGGATCCAGAGGTAGTAATGTGCACTAAAATAAATGAATGCTTTTGCATTTTCCATAGTCCTACATTTTTGTATTTATATTCAACATAACAGTCACACTAATATTAATACTGATCCAATTAAAATTTATGAATTTCTTTGAAAAAAGATGTTTGGTATGATCATGAGTTTTACAAAAGCTATTTTGACTGCAGTGGTATCAGTTTGAACTGTTTTTGAGTAAATTACAATTTTTTCTGTGTATGAGAGTTGTCTCCCCTTTTGATCTACACATGTATGTCAAGTAAAGGCAGAGCATTGCAAAGTGAAAGTAGCATGGCCCTGAACATGAAAATTGGCATTGGTGCAGATTAAAAAGTTATCAGACTTTAACAATGTGACTTTTGTTAAAAAGTCACACTGTAATACAACATGGTGTAAGAGTTATCTTCATTTACTGCAAATGTAAGTTTAAAATTAAAAATTTTAAATGAATAAAGACTTGTTACAAGTTATTTCTATGGTATTTTCTAAACTGTTAATTGGAAATGAAAATAAAACCATAAAATATTGATAATTGTCAGTCAGTAGTTGATAAAATATTATGAAATCATTTCCAATTATAAGTGAATCAATTCAAATTCCTCATATTTCTTGCATTTCCTTAAGATTTTGACTACTTTTGTTGAAAATGTGCCATACTGTCCTTGTCCTTCAGATGAGACAATAAAAACCGAGGTCCTGTGTCACAGTAGGCGTTGGCACATTAAAGAACCCTCCCTACTCAGTGGCCGTAAGTGCCAAACATTGGCAAAACTTGTTGCACTTCACCAGCAATGGTAATGTCTCCATATACGGTATGTGAAAGATTCTGAAGTGGGACATTAAACAACAATATAACTAACTTACTTTAAATTATGAAATTTGGATTTTTTTATATAGTACCTGTTGTAACACTATCAATAAATTAAAGTAATTACTTGTCAACTAATCTAAAGCACTTTGATGATTACTACAGTAAGACTGCATTATGATTTTTTTTCTAGAAAAATGTTTTTAATAAACAAAATGTCAATTTCTTTTTTTCCAAATTTATGATGTTAGATATACTTATTTTCCACAATTGCCTATCATTTTGTGATAAATATAGCCTGTTTTTCTGCTTTTTATTAACAGGATCTTGAAGAAGCATTTCTGGAGTCTATCAGAGAAGGGAGCAGTTTCTTTCTTTCTGATCTGATGTGCCGTCTCCTGAGGGGCTACTATGGCAGGGATGATATTAAGTAATTACTAATATGATAAAAATACATTATTAAGAAATGTTTATTTTCTGACGTATTCTGTTATACACAGCAGGACAACAGCAACATAAAAGTATCATAATCTTTTCTCTCACCTTGGACAGAATAATCTACCTCTTTACCTGTTCTAAGATATCTCTATCTGGTACACCTGAATGTTTGTCTCAATCCCTATGACATCACACACCATGTACTTGACCTATTTTTGATGTAATTTATTCGCTTGAATATACAGTGTTGCACATATATTTATAAATAAAAAGTTGTAGTTTTGTGGGATGAGAGAAAAAAAACAACCACCACTTTGTACAAATTACAATGCCTGGAACACCTCATATTTCTGTCAAAGAATAACAATATCCACAAATCAGTATACCTCATTGTGGACTGCAAATTCTTTGACACTTCGTTGAGATATTCCTGTCCATGTACTAAATGGTGATAAATTCTATATGTCTCATCAACAGTTATGGATTTTTGCAT
>JACSZP010027243.1:563-10863 GCA_016161895.1 Pinna nobilis
GTGACATGGTGAATCATTCAGGTCACCGATTTAGGTTCCTCACTGAAACAGGTTACCGGATGATACCCAGTATAGACTAATATTGTCACCCCTTCAGCTGCACACTGTGATGTCTCAATATAAGGGTAAGATTATTGTGTGGAACAACAAACAAAAGTACAACAACAACTACAATCCATTTTGCTTTTTGTTGAACCATAGATGAATTTTAGCGAATTTCTCTTACTCATGTATGGCAGACTATGTTAATGGGAATATCACGCTTTTGGTTGCATTATTGTTTCACGCCAAACTAGAGCATCACTTACACCAGTGACATGCAATACTTTTGGCCTATGATCGACACTTAAGGCTATTGAGTAGTAAGATGTCTTTACCGTATCAACACCAACTGTGACACGTCGCAATATATAATTTAAATGTTTCATCCAAAGGAGAGAATGCATTATCTGACTATAATATGTTCAATGTAATCATTGTGACAAAAGGCAAGTGCAAGTCTGTCATTTATTAGAATGAAATATATGCTTGTTTATTTTTTTATATGTACACTTTGAATTTTTTTAGCTAAGTTTGTATTTAAATATTAATACATGCACATTGAACACCAAGAGATTAAACCTGACTTTTAGAAGGTTAAAAAATATATACATGTATATATAAACATGTAGTTTTGTATTCAAATAGATTAAAATTTTTATTTTTACTCTTGTTTCCTGTTTCTATTTCCTGATAAGGAAATGTCAATGTACAATCATATTAAAATTCTTTCTTCCATGTGCTCTATGCAGTGCTGCACATAGGATCTAATTAAACCCAACTGTGAGGTCAAATCTCGTAACCCCTCCTTCTGAACTTCCATTGTCAACTATATCCCGTGGCAACTACCGGTATATACACAACTCAACCATCAATTTCTGATGGTCAAACATTTGTTGGTTATTGACAGAGTAAATGGGATATGCCCTATTTATGGAGTTTGGTTGGTTGCATTGTTGTTTAACATCCAAATCAAGAATCTTTCACTTACATGAAGACGTCACCATATGCCAATGAATGGTGAAAAATTTTGGCCTATGCTCAGGACTTTGGCTGTAGAGTAGGGAAGGTTATTTAACATGCCAATACCTACAGTAACACAGGACCTCTGTTTTTACTGTCTCATCTGAAAGATAGGGACAGTCAACCATAACGTGGCTTAGCCTCAAACTTCAGACCTCTCAATTCAAACTCGAACACCCTAACCAATAGGCCAGGGTGGTCCCCTTTATGGAGATTCATTAGATCTACCTCCAACTCGGCATTTCAAGAAGCATACTGAATATCATACTTTAATTAGATTGGTCAAAATACACTGGCTGATACAGTGATTTTTAGGTCATCTCAACAGCATTATTACTTCTGTGAAAATATCTTCATGTATATTTGCCTGGATTTCAGTAGCCTCAAATTTCTTGACTTATTGACAAGAAGGCCCTGCATCCACAAAACAAAAAAACCCAGTGGACCACAAAATTTCATCTGATACAAACACTTAGCTTGGGCTATACATGTATATTTTTAACTATGATGGGTAAGGATTTTATATTTAGCTTCTAGATTCAATCTGACAACAACTTTCATAAGATACTATGTATTTTGACCTTGGCTTAATCTTTCAAAAGAGTTTTAAAAAATAACGAAGCCCAGGGGACCTCATTGGTCACCCAAGCAACAAAGCAAATCAGTAGATCTGATGTATGCTTCCTGGGAAAAAAACTACTTTTAACCTGTAGATAAGCAAAATTGTAACTTTCTGCTAAGAGAGATTTTGATTTATCAATCCAGAATGTCCTTGACCTTTCACCTTGAGTCAGGGTTAGTGTACTCTAAGGGTCCTGGAAAACATTTGTGTGAAATATCATGTAGGTCATTCAAGACTGTAAGGAGACATGGACAATTTAAGCTTTTATGTCAAAATTCCTGAAAGACTATGACCTCTGGTCGAGGTCAGAACACACCTTTTGGTCCTGAGTAACATTTGTCAAGGTCCCTAAAATGGCCTCTACAGTTCCATCCTCACTGAACTCCATTTAGACTTATTCAACATTGCACTGAATACACAAGTGTTAAATGTAGTTTCAAGTTTTTAACATTTGTTTGAACCACATGCAGAAGTTGCGGAATCCATTTCATTCACAAGAAAACTGTATATATTTCAAAAAATTTATTTCAAGGAGAATAAAATGCATATAATATTCACACTTACATTCTTCTGTTACATTATTCAACCATATTTTTTTCATCGTGGTATTCAAATGTCAATAGCTATGACCAGGAATGTTACTAATACATCAAAATTCCCTACATATAAACTGACAACATTGTAGATTTCCCCTAGTATAATCTTTGCTATAACAAAACAACTTGATTTATATATCTCTTCATAAGTCATGAAACATCTTCCATTTAATTGTATATGCATTAGAGTAACGTCAGAAAACAACTGAAGTCTAATCATTTACTTAAGAGTTGATCAATGGTAACAAATCTTGAATGGAAAAAGAGCAGTAAAATCTATCTCGTTCAAAAAAGTCTGTGTTGAGTTGTTACTTACATTAGTTCCATATTTTAAATCTTCCAATCAAGGTCACTAAAGTTATTATCAAAACTAAGAAATCAAACTTCTCTTCTTCAAAGTCAATAAGGAATGTAACTCCAAGATAACAAAAGCGAAAATTAGTCCATTCTAAATTGTTGTACATGTATGTTCAGTAATTTGTCAACACTTAATATGAACATCAAGAGTTGATATCCAATGCCATTTTTGAAATAATGAGCTTTCTCAATTCAATGTGGAAGAAATAAAAATACAGTCAACTCCACATATAAAGAGGTTGAAGGGGGCAATACATTTGCCTCGTTGTAGCCGATCTTCGTTATTCGCATTCACAAAATAATGCATGGATAGTGCACTGGGAATAGAAATCACCTCGTAACAACCGGTACCTCGTTACATGCGATCTCATAATATGCGGAGTTGACTGTAATTTATTCCGCATTTTTACCACATGTACATGAACGTTATAAACCCTATAACTGTAACTGCGGTCCTGTGATTTTTGTTGGCAAAATGATACAAAGACAAAGGCATTGTTTCATTAACTGTTTGTTTCTTAATGTCAATTAAAGTTACAGGACTTCAGCTACAGTGAAAGGATCTATTATAGTAAAGGGTGGAATACAAAGTCATGTACTTGCAACACTTGGTAGTTTGACAACCATTAAATTTAGTTTCAATAAAGATGTAATTGTTAATGCAAGATCCATAACGCAACCCACTGAAATATGCTTTGTATTTTCCGACTTAATCAAGAGTACAGGACGTCATTAGTTATACATTGTATTGGATGTCAAAATAAAATGTACAATTTCTTCATCTACATTCACAGATGTAATCTACATTTTTTAGCCTCACAATTAATTTTTATTAGAGGAAATTTTTCATCTAATACTTTTATTAAGTACATGTTTTCATATATGATTGTCATGAACATTCCATCTCAAAATATGAGCCAATCAGATCAAGGTAAAGCTTTCCAAGTGGGACAAGATTCCCCCTCTTGCAATAGCATATTTAAATCACTGCACTTTGTCAAGAAAGTAAAGAAGAATTTTTACCACAAGTGCAGTTATCTCGAATAAAAGTTACATCAAGTATTACCTTCCTCCAAGGTAAGAGAGAGTGTCACAATCTGGACAAGAATCCCAGTAATAAGCAATAACTGCAGTGACCTTGACCTTGTAGATATAACTTGATGCAAGATCATGACAGTGTTGGGTCATGACAACTATTGTCACAGTGTCAAACATTATAATCATTTGGAACAAAGTGAAAAAATTATGGTCCAGACAAGAGTAATGGATAAATGGATAGATGGGGTATTTCCAATATCCCACACCTGATTGTAAAAGGGGGGGGGGTTATAATTACCTACTCCCTAACTAGACATTGAATGAATGCAAATAAGATGTACCATCTATGTAATTTTAGATGCATCTGAACAAAGTTCCATCTGTAATCAATGAAAGCTGACACATCTTATTGTAACATAACCTCTGTCTGTATTGTAATACGGTGATCATCCAAACAAAATTCACAGGACATTGAATTTAATGTTAACAGATAAATAAAGCTATAATGAAATATAATACCCTCTGACTATATCCCTCCCTTCTTTATGGATTTGGATAAATATAATGTACATTTAGATAAACCTTCATTTTCTAATATATTACATACACTGGATAGGAACTCCCCAGGTCTAGTAGTCTAGGGGTCACACCACAAATTGCAATTTTAGCAAAATGCTAAAAAAGATATTGTAGTTTAAGCTAATTTATTTGCTCAGAAGTTATTACTGATTATCTTATGTCAATCAGGGAAAAAATCAACCCTATGGCAATATATTGGTGAAATACAGGTAAATCGAAGCTATTCCCTGCCTGCCTCAGGTTATAAATCATGACTTTGTTCTGTAAATTTTAATTTTGCTCAAGCAAATCCCACTTGGTAAATTTTTTTACTCAAAAAATCTAAACCTTGGTGTGAACTCTCGGTACTATATTCTGGACACAAAGAAATCGTAATCATTACTACAAAATGATACATGTAGCTACCTGACATTTATCTCAAAACACTATCATTCAC
The DNA here is from genome assembly GCA_016161895.1 of Pinna nobilis. Taxonomy (NCBI): domain Eukaryota; kingdom Metazoa; phylum Mollusca; class Bivalvia; order Pterioida; family Pinnidae; genus Pinna; species Pinna nobilis. The sequence goes on from JACSZP010027243.1 coordinate 5,254, forward strand.
AAATACATTGTCACATGCCTTTCAGAAGTCATTCACTGCATAATTGTCTTTCAGTATGCAATGACTCTGAAATGTGTACAATTTCTAGGGGGAAATTATGCATTGTTCATCACAGATTTGAGACTTGCGAGTTGTTTGACTCATAAAGCACCGAAAAAATCCTCAGTGGAAAAGACTATATTTCCTCATACTTTTAGAAGCAACTGGTGTAGAAACTAAATCTTAGTGCAGGAAATGCAAATGAAATACAACATAATGAGAACACAGAATTGGTCCTGTCTGTATGTACAAACAATTAGTAGGTATACCTGATATTTGATTGCAATCCTGAAGCGATATTTTTTTTTCAACAACAATTGGTACACTTCAATTTTCATTCTTTACAGGGGGAGATTTTGCACTAATATCATTAACTTGTCATAAAATGATCACTGATTAAATACGCATTATCAAACTGAAAAAAAAGTTGTCCAGGTATATCATAACCAGTATGTTTAGCTTATCTTTATTTCAAACTCATGAATGAAATGGAAGTTGTAAAGGAATAATACTGGAATTCATTTACAGAAATTTGGAGTAAACAGGTTAAGGAAGTGTTATCTACTCCTAATGGATAGATGGAAGAATTATCTCCCCTTGAAAGTTGGTATATTAATGGAGATTGAGAAAGTTTTTTCAGTTTATCACAAATAGAGTATGACCATACTTCAATGTCACAAAATGAATTATGAACTACATGTAAATTGCACTGATACTAATGCATCTATCATCCTTTACAACAGAAGGTTTAAGTTGTATAACAAAGAACAGCATCACAATAAAACAGCATATCAAATGTTAGTGTATCAATACTGTAAATCTGGTTTTATTTGCAAGAACACTTACCCACAGAAATACAGTGGGGCCTCGTTAATCCAGACGCTTTTGTACCCAATCAAGATTAATCAAGCATCCGGATTACTGAAACTCGCCTTTTATAATGGCTGATCGATGCAATTTAAAAATTCTGAGACCCTGTCCCTAGTAAAGTCTGTCTGGAGGGTGAAGCATCAGGATTAATTGGGCTCGATTGTAAATGTATCGCCGAGTATTCTAACCTGACATACCCGGATAAACGTCCACCATGCAACATAGGACTACTGAATATCCAGAAATTTTCACAGAACTTTATTTTGGCAAATAAATAGACAGGTACTTATTTGCGATACTATATTTTCATGTGTGTGCATGCCAGTTTAAAAGTTAATATAGTAAGATGCATGCGAATGTCAAGTTTGCATTTTTAGCGAGAACTTTATTTTCGCGTGTATGTTTGTAAATACGCGAAAATAAAATTATCGCAAATAATACCGGATTTACAGTATTTCCTTAACCTGCAAAATTGCGAATAGTTGTAAGACCACCGATCCACCAAAGTAAAGTTTTGCAAAAAGTTATGGATTTACAGCATAGCAAATCCCCATTACAAACCAAGATTCACAGAAAATGTTGATTTCTTAGGACTTGCTACTCGATTTTGTATTTTCTAAAAAGTAGTTTTAACAACAGCTTAATGAACGACAATAAAATGTTTGTCATTTCTTTCAATAAATGAGTCCATGCAATATGAGTAAGAATTATTGTTTATTTCATATTCCTTTTGTCAACAAAAATACAAGGGAACAGGTAAGTTAAATCTGGATTACTCAATGGATACAAACTGAAGTTGAACAGAGTATTACTGATGTAACACTTACATGTGATATGTCTATTATGGACCATGATACATATGACCATTGACCATATGGGCAGATGTGCAACAGAACTCTAACTGCTTAGTTTTACATTTGGCGTATACTGTGTCTACAGACCACGCATGATGCTTGGATCTTCATTTCTTTATTATCCCGGCGTATGGTCTGATTTCCTGGAAGTCATGGGCTCTCTTGAAATTGTGGATTTCTTCTCCAAATAAATTTAATGTCCTTCAAGCCACTGCATTGGAACTCGAATTGGCTAACATTTTTCCTGCGTTTATCTCCGAATCATTTGAAAATAGAAGTTTTATCATAACAAATTGACGTTAAGACAAAATCCATGACTCCCTGAGGATCCATGAATTACAGAGAATAGAGAAACACTATAACCTAGGATAACAATAAGACTGCATGGCAAATGAACTATACCTGCACAGCCTTCCAACAGATTTCTCACTACCTGTCTTGGTTGGCTCCAAAAAGAAATTGGACAATGCCTGTCCCTAACCAAAAGGCGTTATAATCCTTAGCAATGCCTCAGTATGGATAACAACGGTCCATCTGATCACATAGGAGCAGCAGCAAGAGAAATATTGGCAAACAGACTTGTGAAAATGACATAAAATTCTTAATGACTAACAAAACATCTAACTTGATCAGACAAAACAACGCTATTCTGAAATACTGTTACCAGAAAATTTATACCATACAATAGCACAATGATAATGTAACACGTTCAGCAATTAAATAGATATTACACGTAACTAATCTCGTACAGCGCCTGAAGTGTAGAAATATAGACAAAGCTTCTACAAGGCATCTTCCACGTCTTAACAATGACACGGCTGCTTTTTTTAAGTATATACACTTATAGTATAGCAACCATTCAATCATAAATAACCAATGAAAACAAGTCTTTTTGAAAAAATAATTAAGACTTGCGTGTACAAATATTTCTAGTGTTGGTGCAAATATATACAGACATAGGTGAAGTAACATAATCACAGACTTGTCTACGAGATGACGGTGAAGCTAGCTTTTGTACATTTTACCCATGATGTCTACAATTTCCCGTTTCTCATCAACCAAATTATTGTTACAGTCATTGGTTTAAAAGTTTTCATAGAATTAAAGTCTTGATTGTGAAAAAAAAGAAGAAATCTCCAATTATTACTTAAATTTTATATGAATCACAAACTGGGATGAATGAAAAAGCTGAAAATAGCGACCAGCAACTTATGACGTTCTCACGTACCAATATTCTGACATTCAACACAACTCTAGTGAAAATTATGCACTTGTCTTCATCACTGTGTCTGGCATAAATACTCGTGATACTTGACTAATTTATAGCCTATGAATCGGAGTGAAATTTGTTCTCGCATAATTTGTTCTATGAAAGCGTAGTCTCTATTTCTTTTAAAACATTCGTGAGTAAATTACTTTCTGTACTTTTCCCATCAATTTTCAATCCATCGCTAACCTGCAAAAAACAAGAAGCATATTTGTAGAAACTCATAAGCATGATTTTTGTTTAAGATAGAGATTACCAATTACATTAAAGTCTCATCAATTCCGACACCAATAATGGGGATTCTTCATTTTCCGGATGACATTTTGCTGAAAGTAGTATTTTCAAATCGTATTAGCCATTATAATGAGGGCATTTCAGACCCTTCAGTTATCGGGGCATTTCACTTGAGGTTCCACAGTATAGCAGGCTACAATCTTTACATTTTGACAAATTACACAATGTACATCTCTATTGAGGTACTTTTTGAAAAGCATCTGGGCAGTGATACTACTACCTAGATATAGATGGATTACCAATGGCCAATTCCATTTGTACATGTATACATTCTAACTTGAGTTAGTTACCCACTGAACTGCCTGTCTTATGTGACCTAAATGCATAGTTCCCAAATTGTCTTTTTCCTATATACGTTGTAATTCACCTGAATTAAGAAACTACCTGCCATATGTGACCCTTTTGCTCCTTCCCTTGAGCATATCCACTCAATCAGAGAATTTGTTACCCAAAATTTTAAACTTTATTACTTCTTAAAAACTTCCTAACATTAATTCTGTCACCAACAAAAAATGGCTGGTTCTAATATTATTTATATGGAGCTGTCACCGTATGCAGGTGAAAGGCTGTATATTTGGCCTATGCTTGGCTCTCATGGCAGCAAAGCAGGAGAGTTCTTTAACATGCCAACACTTAATGTGACACAGACCTCGATTTTTTTTTCTGTCTCCTCTGAGTGACAAGGAAAGCCACAGCATGGCACAGATTCAAACCTATGACCTCACACTCAGAAGGCTCACATGCTAACCACTGAGCCACAGCGACCCCACCAACACCAATGCCAGATGTCAATAAAGGAGCAATAGTATGAGCTCACTCGAATTCCACATGGTGAGGTGAAAATGCATTACAGGCAATGAAGATGAGACTGGAGCAAGTTCAATTCTTTTTCATCTTTACACCCTCTGCTGGGTAAATGTTCTGAGAGTTTCTATAACATCTAAGTACTATCACAGTACTTACCAACTTCACAAGTAAACACACATGGTGTCCCTGTATGGATTTGCTGTATAATGAAGCACTGTCTGATACATGTTCCACAACTGAAAAGAAGGGAGAGAACTACCAATTAGGACCATATTAGTGCATCTTAATCTGAGGGCAAATTAAAATTTCATTCCACGATTCCTTGAAATTTTATAAACATAAAAATTGTTTACTTATGATGTAACACTGGATTTTCTCATTCAAGATATTTTGTTAAACAGGTCACTTATCTTTATATTCCTTATTGATAGTGGGCTTCTTCAGTATGCACATCTTTTGAAAATGTGCCGTTGTGCACAAAGTAACTGCATACTTCTGTGGTAGATTGTACCATGGAATGACTAAATGTTACATTTACTGGATACATGTAGATCTAACACTGTAGGGGACTATACTGTAGAAGCATACTCAGCTTTATAGGCCTTGTGTATTATCACAAAGTTTTAGGTACTTCATCCAAGTGACCTATAAACCTTTTTATAAATCTGTAGTAATCTCTCATTACATATAGGAGTATACATGTATATAACATATCATAACTTAACCATGTCCAAGAAATTCATAACTATTTGACCTACTGATAGATGACTAAAACAGAATCAAACAAGGTCAGTAAGCTAGTATTATAATGATGAACTGTCTCTTACCTCTGAAATGATGATAGAAGCAAACTTTGGCTAACATGTGTTGAAATTCTGAATCTACAGGTGAACAATTTTTGGATGATTTTTCACTCAATTCTCCACTTTCTAGTAAAGATGCAAAATCAGGCCTGCAAAATTACAATTATACATGAACATTGAATGAATAATACCAAGGTTAAGTTAACTTCAAATTTGCAATGATGAAGCTTTCAGCTAACTTTAAATATAAGCGGTCTGTGTTAAACTACTTCTGATTGTTTGTTGTTTGCTAATGTTTAACCTCCCACATATGGGTATTTCAATTATTTGGAGGCCAGTGAAAGGCTTCAAATACTAGCCATTGCTTGGTGATTATAGTAATTGAGCTGTGACGTGTCATAGACACAGGACCTAAGCTTTTACTGTCTCAGAACCCCGGTGTTTAATGTCTTATCCAAAGGACCAACTACAATAAAACTTGTATATAAAGACCGCTCAGGGGGAAGTATAAAAACCTGTCCTTATCCCTACCTGTCTTTATAGACAGGTGGTCTTTATATAAGGGGTCACTTCCGATCCGAACTGATATCCGAGGGAGATAACACATAATTCCTAAGTATATTTCCTGCTGAGGTGTTACACTTCACTTGGTTGCTGTATTTCGTAAAAATTTCAC
>JACSZP010027257.1:0-11762 GCA_016161895.1 Pinna nobilis
GCTAAAAGTTACAGAGGATAAATGTGTACCAAGTCCTTCCTCAGAGAAGACTAACTCGGATACAGAGAAACGAGACAGAGATTCAAAGCACTTGATGACCCTGACTCTGACTTCAACTGTAGGGTATAATGAAACAAATAACTGATGCTGCTGAGAAGTATGCCCTATCACACTTCATAAAAACAAATTGCTATTATTAGAACTGATGTAAGCTGGACAGGTATTCCAGGTAAGAAGCCCTGTGTGCATGTACATGTACTACTGACAAGTTCATGTACTTTTTACAATTCACCTCAGATTCTCAAGTGACCTCCCTCTCCCCCTCAGAAAAAAAGGGACCAAGGCAAAAACAAATTTAAATGAAGCTGGATAAATGAAGCGTTTAATTACCTGATTAAACTTCACTACTGCGAGTTGTTTATCAAACAAAACAAAATGTAACTACAAACCAAAATCCAGTCTCGATTTCCACCGTAAGTAGTTTTTAACTACATGTAAGCGTAAATAAAAAGGACAGATCTTGACCCTCGTGGAGTTTAAAGAGGATGACTTGGTGTTAGAACTATTCCGAGCACGTTCTAATTCACACCGATCGTCCAGAAGAAGAACAATTTACACACACAAAAAGCTGTCGAGGGTCGTTGTTACGAATCAGCAGATGTTGCAAATTGAGCAAAATACGCCACATGTTGAGAATGAATTAGAATCCATTATGTCCGAAGGAATTTTGTCAATATAAAATAATTCCGTACTCAAAGCAACATATGAGATGCAATCTTCCGTGTATATTAATCCCTTCCAACGATATTGTTGAAAATTTTGTGCAAGTCAGTAAAAAACACGTAAAATTGTCACAGCACTGTATTCAATGCAACTCCAACATAGAGTACCTCACATAATGTTTACTGTCGAACTAGATATACTTATCATTTTTAAGAAAGGCGGGACTTTAAATTACAGGTCATGGCTGGAGGCCAGGTAAAGGTTATTACCTGTGCGGCGATATATAAACACACCTGTAGCATATGTCCAGGTAAGCAGGTATTTGCCCAGGTAAACAATCAATTTAGATTACAATTTTAATCAATATGAGCAACAAAGAAGTCAATGATATCTAGACTGATCGTCTAAGCATCGGGATTAGCTGAATAGATTAACTTCAACTGATTCTACAACCTCACGATAAAGGGAGATAATTACAATTTCACTTAACATGGTTATGTGAGGTGCTACTAAGGTTCTTTAAATGACGAAAAAAAAAATTCAAATGAAATGAATATACAATTTTGTTTCCTTATTCAAAGTAAGATAATTATTTTGAAGTGTGCATTGAAATATTATAAAGAAGAAGATCAAACGATAAAGTTGCTAGATCATTAACACCCAGTTTATCATTATAAATTCACCTCCAGGTCGCATCTGGGTTAATACATTCACCTAGATACCACATACATCAACTTTGAATAGATAAAAAAAAAAGTTATTGAATAATTCAAACATTTTAAAAACCCTTTAGCTACAGGTAGATATTTACATAACAAATTTCTCAGATGTTTCAACCCTGAAACGGCAATTATTTACATATTGTATATATAGGCAGTGTGAATGGGAAAAGAAAAAAAGACAGTAAAACACCTGGAATACCTGCGCTAACTCAGGTATGTAATGTTTTACCTGTGGATGGTCTTATCAGATAAGAACCTTGATGTAAGATATAGGTAATAACCAGATAGGTGGTGTCATAGTTTATAAAAAAAATCGCTGACCGTTTCATCGAGAATGAACAGGTGAGATGATTTAGAACTACAGGTGACATATCCGCATTGTCTATATTGTGCGAGGATTTCTATTGAGGCCTCGTAGAATTACGTACTGAATAAAAAGCGGATGATACAAAAGGTGACTCGACAACTGAAGTGACATCGAGTATTGGACTCCACAAGTCGAAAGAGGACTACACAAGGAGATGCTTTTGTTTTAATTCTCTTAACTGTCCAATTAAATTTTAATCCTCTTTAATGTCCCATCTTTCGTTCTTATGAAGACATCAGAAAACTCGATGAGAGGCATAATGTATCAGTTGAACACGACGTAGTGAGCACTTGGGGTCTCTGTAATAATAAAGGATCATTGAGATCCCAACATCTAAGGTGACCTGATACCATGTTAAAAAAGAAACTTGCATCTGATATCAAAAACTTATTTTACTGTGTATCCATTATGAAAACAGTGACTGGACTTAAAATTCTTTATCAATAAGACACATAGGTCCACTTGTACAGATGTACATGTACATGATAAAAAATTCAAATGCCCCTCTGGTTCAATCATCCTTTAAATTTAGCAGGGCTTTTTCTCAACATTTTGAGTGCATGACCCATGGCACTGAATTCGGAATTTTGCAGTATTTTGACAACAAATTGGGATTTCTTACTTGTCATAAGTAAATTCATACCACTTGTATATTATGTAAATATAAAGTAGAGCCCTATTTATTACTTATTTTGTTTGTGATAAAAATTGCAATACCTATCTACCAGTAAATCTTAACTTTAGCCTACTGGCCACGCATTGCCTGAATTTCATCTTCATCATCATGATTGGGAATGTTTGCCTGAAAATTGGGAAAAAAGATATATGATTTGCCATTGGGAACATAGCCCATTATCGGCTAAAAGTTTTGCAGAAAAAAGCCATGTCTAGGAAATATAATCAAGATCTGGGAATGAATAACAGAACTTGGTCGGTTGGTTTTATTGTCATGTAACGTCCCACTCAAGAATCTTTCACTTATACGGAGATGTCACCAATGCCACTGAAGGACTATAAATTTGGCCTATGCTCGGCACTTATGGCCATTGAGCAGGGAAGATTCTTGAATATGTTGACAACTACTGTGACACGGAATCTTGGTTTTTACTGTCGTCTCCAAAGGACAGGGACAGCCATCTGCAGCATGGCATGGATTCAAACCAATGACCTCCTCATCAGAAGGCAAACACAACTATATATATTGAGCCAAAGAGGCCCATTACAACAACTCATACATCCACAACTTTGGACTACAACAGCCACCTATTTTAGTAATACAGTCAGCCCTCTTTATTATGACCATGTTTGTCCCTTGGGGATTCTGTCGTTGGATCGAAATTGCTCTTCTAAAGAAACGATATTGACAGCTGAGTGCAACTGCGTTTACAGGTCTCTTAGTCATTAGCCGAGTGTCTCGTAGCACCCTTTTCGTAACAGTCAAATGCACAACAGGTAACTACGAAGCCACTGAGTCTTTGTTTGAACAAGCGTCACTCTTAAAGTTTAAAGTTAGACTTATCAATAAATAATTGAAACATATAATGGGCAATTATTATAATTTATTGATTCTGTCCCTCGCAAATTCCGTCCGGATGGTGAAGCATCCAGATTATTGGCATCCGGATTAATGAGGCTCAACTGTATATGGTTTGTTGAAATCTGGATTTGAACAACAGACTTTCGTGATCAGAAGAAGAGTTTTTCAACTGAACTTGAACCACAGCAGCACTAGAATACACAAATGCCACTAGATTCGGACAGTAGTATTGCATTTAAAATATGGCTCAAATGAATCATTGACAGATTAATTCTTCACATTCAAGTTGATATCAAGTCCTTAAGCTGGGACTGCATGTTATCATTATAAAATAACGCTTTTTACAGTTGATGGAGTGTGTGTTCCCCTTGTCGTAAACCTAATCCCGATCTTTTCTTACCGATTACGACTATTACCGAATTAGACATTTTCTCGGATTTGAAATATAGTGACACTGCGGGTGCCGCATGGGGAGCAGGAGTTGCTAACCCTTCAGGAGCACCTGAACTCACCCCTGAATTTTGGTAGGGGGTTCGTGTTACTTTATTTTTGGGTTTTACACGTCTTGTTGTGTTGATAGCTGTTTGTATTGTCTCTTTTTTGTTTGGCCATGATTTCGTCTGCCTTTGGATTTTTTAATTATTGAATCCCCCTTGGTATCCTCTACAGTCAACTTTTTTTACTAATTGTCTGCACAGTAAAATTGTAACTGTCAATCTTCATCTGAAGTCTACACATTAGTTCTAGAGCATCACATATGAGTTGTTAGAATCAGTCATTACAAGAAGTCTACAGATAGATTATGCACTGTAATATGGACCATGACAGCCAGTCCCTATTGATAAAAACAAAGTCCATTAATTAATTATAGAGTGCAATATGGACCATGACAGCCAGTCCATGTTGATAAACAAAGTCCACTAATGAATTCTAGAGTACAATACGGACCTGGCAGCCAGTCCATATAGATAAACAAAGTCCATTAATGAATTATGGAGTGCAATGTGGATCATAATTGCCAGTCAATACAAAAAGTCTACACATGGATTATGCAGTATGATATAGGCTACAAGTATGAAAGCCAATCCATATACAGAGTCAACATATCAATCATACAGTGTAACACTGGTTATGAAAGACAGTCCTACAAAAAGTCTGAATAATGGAGTGTAATATGGACCAAGGCAGCCAGTCCATACAGAGAGCCTGCATATCAACAGCATGTGTACTTTGACTATGACAGCCACTCAATACATACACAGAGTCTTGAGAATTTAAGTGTTTTCTGGGGTGTGAGCAAATCAGAAAATTATATGCCAGCAAACATGTATACATTGGAGAATGCCTTATGTAAAAATCTGAATTTCTGCGATTAACTTTACATATGCCAACACACAGACACACAAACATACACACAAATACCCGCATGCTAAAACACACACCTCCCTGCATGTCACTTGCATACGTAAGTAGCTAAGCACACATACATTATGCATGAAGGAAGCACATTTTATCACCTGAAGTCAAACCTCAAGGTGTACGATTTTGTTTGAAATAGATTTTATACACCTGTAAGATATGCTTCATCATGCGCATCACAAATTGTTCTCTCACATGATCTAATCACATGACCAAAACTCGCAACAACAAAAATAAAGATGGTGTCAACTTCTTGACTTGAAACACTTGGCTGCATTTACAAAAATACGTCAGATTTCAAAATCATACATTCTATATCTTACACCCGAATTCTATATCAGATATTAAAATGAGATACCCCACTTTTACGACCTACTCTACTTAACGATTCTTTGAATAACCCAAATATAAAACAAAAATTACAAAAAACTGAATCATGGTGGCGTGAACGAGACACTAACCTTCCCTGCACTTCCTGTAGAATTTCCATCAGGTTCCCGACAATTGACGTGACAGATACAGAGACCTCCATCTTTTCCGACACACCATCAGATAAAGTTTCGTTAACCTGATCCATTCTATTTCAGGTATATCGTATATATGATCCCGATTATAATATATGATCCCTATAAAATCTTGTTTACGTACATAGGTAACAAGTGTCAACTTTTTGTTTACCTTGATCTCTTAATCGGAGAAATTAAGTATACACACATCCTTGTACGATCCAAATTTATATTAATTTTCCCTGACTTTGACTCCGCGTCTGCCAAAATTTGCATGCACTCACACTGGGATTTTGACTTGACCTGTTTAAACAAGATTTAATACCCCAATAATCAGCATGGATTCTAATGTAATTATTGTTTAGCCATTTAAACCTATTAAAAAAAGTTTTGTTATTTTTGTTCTGTCAGCGAGGCATTTAAACCTATTTTAAAATGGCTTTTGTCATTTTAGTTGTTCGAGCTCGAACAAAAGTCGTTGACAATGACCGATCTGCTCTTCCTGTTGAAAAACTCAATCCGAGATTTTTTCGAAAGATCAGCTTCTTAACGGCAAGAATATCCTATTTTGTGGTGGACATTGTGGTCATTTGCAATGGTCAGTTGATCGAGTATCAACACTTTAAATTATTCATGCTTGATTTATTCAAATGCCTCTTTTTAAAAATAAATGAGGCGGAGTGTATGAAAACACTTCAAAATTGAAATGAAGATTTAGTATAAACAAATATAACTAAGTCATCTTCATGTAGTCAACAGGGACTAAGATTCCACTACAGTACATTAATGGAGGAAATTCCTCCTTTCTAGGAACTGAAAGGTGTTAACAAAGACTTAACATTGCAGCAAAATCAGGAAAAGGAGCTTCAATTCCTCCAATCAGAGGAAAATTCTCATCCCTGAGTCAAACAGTAAACCAAGGAGACAGGATTTATATGAAGAAACAAGAAGTGTACATAGAACACATATGCCCCTGTATGACATCAGACACAAATGATGTCTATTTCACATTCAAATTATGTCAAACGCCAAGGTCAGGGTCACCAAGTTATACATCTTGGTACTGAGAAATAGTCATGAGAAATATGGAAGTACTCTCACTAACCAAAGTTAACTTATTAAAAAAATAAGTCAAATATCAAAATGAAGATTACATGTACAAACCACACAATTTGATACTTAGAAATACATATAAGCCACATGGAAGAATTCCCATTGACCAATTTTTTTTTACCAAAATAAGCTACATGTCAAGGTGAAGGTCACATACAATTACCTTTGTAGCCACATAACGTGTACTAAGAAATACACATGAGAAATATGGAAGCCCATTCATTTACCATTAGAGGATGTAGTAAGTCAAAAACCAAGGTCAAGGTCAAAAGGGAAACAGAAACTTGGTATAAAATAGAAAATAATTATCAGAATTTTGCTGACAAATATGAAGACTTAAATATTGCCAGACAGACTGAAAACTACATGTCCTAGACTCCTGGACTACGAGATGTAAATATAAATCTTCATGTTCTGTAAGACATTGGCCTTGTTAAAGAGCCTTTTAACTGTTTTCATGGAACAAGACATCAAAGAAGTTTTCCAAGATCTTACATAAAAAGTGCATTAAAGTAAACATTCTTAAATCAATAACAGCTGCTTCACAATATTTTGTCCAAAACAGAAAATGTTTGCTCAAATTGATTCAGCGCTCTTGTCTCCAAGACTTCCAACACTTCAAAAAAAAATAGAAGTAGACTAATTCTATAAACTTTTGGACTTCAAAGCGTTTTTTTAAGAACTCAGTAGTAAGCACAAAGACAATTTAAATACATCATCTATCATGGCTTTTATACAAATAGAGACTGGCTTATAGATCAAAAGAGTATTATGTTTTGTTCGCTTTTTGAAATATAACTTTCCCTTTCGTATCTTCAACTTTCTTTCTATTAAGTAGGTCACAACAAGTCGCCGTGGTGATATGAGTGACTTAATTAGCCAGTCCTGAGTCCCGAGACAGCCAGTGATTTCTATCCTTGTTAATATGCAACATTTAACATATGTATCCGATTAACATCCTATCAACATTCCCATGGGAATTTATGGCCCGGAACTTCTTTGTTCCTTCAGGTGTATCGTGACATAGGCACATGCCTATTGATTTTGCATATAAAAGATGAGGCGCCCATTGTGTAGAATAACTTGAGTGAAGATATTTCATGCCTGAAAAGTTCTGAAAGTCTGAAATTTTATGATCACAATTTTCCAAATCAGTGGGAACTAATTATGCACAAGTATCTTCCAAGGGTCAGAGGTCGCTTTTCTTTGAGAATGTTTAGTGCACAGAGTTCATGGTCACATCAAGATTTTACTGCAACTTTCTTTACACACAAAAAACTGCTGACAACTGGCTTTGTAGTTTTATTGTAGAAGAAACACTATTTTTTTTGGGGGGGGGGGGGGGGGGGGGGGNNGGGGGGGGTAGAGAAAAGGGTACTTGTTTTTGCTTTGTCTGGGTTTGTTTGATTGTTTTTCAATTATGATTTATTGATTTCTATGACAATCTTTTCAAAACTGTACAACACAGAGAATAAAAAATTATCAAGGTCAAGTGCAAGGACACACACCAATAAGATCTGGTCACCGCCAATCCGCTCCCTTAGCTATGTACTGCCTGAGATGAGAATAAAATTCTGTAAATCCAGTTTTATTCCCGAGATTTTTAAATTTAGCATAATTATGCGAGGATATTTACTCTCAGAAATGAATGAATCGCTAAATATTCTGCCCTGTTATAAACCTGCACCATACAACATAGGGTTGTCACTTTTTCCTCGCAAAATTATTCTCTGGCAAATAACTGGCAGACCACTGATATGCCACATTAAAGTTGTACGGTACAGTTATGTAGGTTCCAAAGCTAACATCTATCACTCATGATTCATGAGTTATGGTTCAGAGTGTATGGAGAATTCATAAATGGTGTGTCATTCAAATCACTCATGGATCATTCAGCTCAGAACACATTTACTTCATGAGGCCGAAGTCCTTGGTGCCAGTCACCATTTTGGTACAATGTATTGAGCAGCAATAAAGTTGAAGCCGTACTAAAACAAGAGTTCTCCAAAGAAAATAATGCTCGATATAGATTATCACAAACATAGAGGCCAAAGTCCAAGGTCGAAGTCATCATGTCAAAAGTAATGGCCCTAAATCACAAGGAATCCATATGTGAAATATCAGAGCCTTAAATTTTATGATTTAGAAAAAAAAGGCAATTTTTGTCAATGACACTGCTGCCATTGACGTCTACAATTATGACAATGCTTGGGTATGGCATTTGCTCTGCAAACTTTCTTCCCATCAAGCTTATGTTGACAACAGAAGAACACTGTACTGAAATCTACTCCTTTAAAGTATCAAGAAACCACTTACTTTTTCATCTTCTTCGCATTATACAGAACTGAAAATGCAGTGTTGAACAGCTTCTCTGGATCTGCTTCATATCGTTGTGGAACTTGTTTTTGAAAGAACTGCAGGAAGAAAACATATTATTCTTACAAAACTTGAATTCAAGAAAAAGAAATTACACAATACACTTAGCTTAGGTTCGTGTATATATCGGTAGATGTTTTTGTCAATTCATCAAGGCCTGTCCATAATGCTACTAAATTAAAGAATACAGAAAAAAATGATGTGGTTATGTAAAAGAAAACAGGTCTAATAGTTATCATGGTACAAACATATAGCCTTCCATATGCATGGACATCCACTCTTCCTAACAAGTCTGTTACATCAGTTAATAATATACAGTGAAGCATAAGAGTGAATCAAGGGAGGTAACCCTTGTGATAGTCGAGGTGCAGACTTGTAGCATCCCTTTCATATCCATGGACATCAACTCCTCATGACTAGTCTGTAATATTATCTACTTATGTTCAGACCATAATATACACAGATATAGGAGTGTACCAAAGGGAGACAACCCTTGTGATAATCATGGTACAGACCTGTAGCATGCCCTCCATATCCATGAACATCAACTCCTCATGACTAGTCTGTAATATTATCTACTTATGTTCAGACCATAATATACACAGATATAAGAGTGTACCAAAGGGAGACAACCCTTGTGATAATTATGGTACAGACCTGTAGCATGCCCTCCATATCCATGGACATCAACTCCTCATGACTAGTCTGTAATATTATCTACTAATGTTCAGACCATAATATACACAGATATAAGAGTGTACCAAAGGGAGACAACCCTCAGGTTTATTGTGGTACAGACCTGTAGCATGCCCTCCATATCCATGGACATCAACTCTTCATGACTAGTCTGTAATATTGCAATTCCAACCCGGAATATAACCTCCATACCCTGAAAAAGATGAACGCAAACAGTCTTGTAAGGCAGAAAAGTGTCATGATCTGGTTAAATGTATTGCCATTTAACATCCCATTCAAGAAACTTTCACTTATAGTTACATCTTTAATAGACCATTGACAGATTTTCCTCTGTTTCTCTATATTTTCTCAATGCATCCAATAACAGGGCTCCCTACTTCTATTTCAAGTCCTTTGGGAACCAAGTTTAAACTTCCATGCAATATCTGAGGAAGAAGGATTCAGTTCTTATTTAACCCTTTCAACTCAAAGAATCTAAATGGTATGCCCTTTTCTATTCTCTTAGACTATTCCATTTAGGTCTGTGGTGTTGAAAGGGTTAAAACGTATGTTTCTCATGTATGGCCCCAATATTTTTTTCTGATCAGTTCAAAACTATAACATGCAAAAGAAGATCCCAAAGGGAACCTCCATGCAAGTTCTTCCCTGAAGATCCCTTTAGTATTTTCTGAAACATAGCAATAATGGAAATACAATGGAGTTGGTCAATAACAAAGTCAAGGGGGATTGACTTTTGACTTAGTTATTGGCACCCTTCATTTTAAACATCAGAATTTACTACATGTAGAATTTAAAAAAAAAAAAAAAATTTGGGGGGGGGGGTTATTCCCCTTTGTTATTGCATTTGATTCGCTTTTAGTGAATTCGTTTTAGACCAGCTCTACTGTAGTTTAAAATCAGACAATGGACCACAGATGACAGACCATGGACAGAAGGTGACTTGATAAGCCCGCCATCACTATGATGGTGAGCTGAAATCTATCTGCTCTTAGATCTCTGATTATGGGAATATAAAAGTCAAGGTCAAGGTCTCTAAAATTCATATCCTCAGGACAAAAAACAGGCCAAAACTTCAATCATAAGGGTATAAAACTTTCAGGTCTCTTACCTCTGAGATGACTAAATCCATGATACGACAGGCGAGAGACAGTGAAAATGAAGTGGCGAACAACGTCAGAAACCATGACGACGCATACATAGAGGTGTGAAAGGCTTGAGACTGGAAGTGTAGATACAGATCTGGCAACAGCTCCTGTAAACAAGGGAGATAATAAGTAATGTTTATCTCTGTAAAGCTACAGTAAAACATGCCTTAACAGAACACACAGTCTGCTGTGTTTATCCGATGTTTTCAGATATATCTGATACATGTGAAACTTGCGATATCAACCACCTGTATACAAAGACCATCTGGGTTGGGCACCATAAGACTTTTGAATTTACCCAAGTCTGAAAAGCTTCTCAAATCCAGCTCATCCTGAATTCTGATTGGCTGAGAGACTAGATTCTTAGACTTAAGTAAATTTAAGCCCAGGTCATATTCTCTCGAATGTACCATATGTGTACAAATCAACCTCCATTTCAAGACTTTAAAAGGTTGTTAAATAGGGCCTAACATGTATTTCAAGATACAGTCAAGCCTCATTAATCCGGAAGCCAATAATCCAAATGCTTCACCATCTGGGCGAAATTTGCTAGGGACAGAATTTTTCAATTGCATTTGCTTCTATTGAAATTGTGCTTCTGTAATCCAGATGCTTCATTAAACCGGAAGTTCCAGTGTATATCTAGTACATGAGAAACTTGCAATAGCAGCCACTTGTATATACATGTAACACTACTCAGTTACAAAGACCATTTTTGTTGTCCCCCATAAGAACAAATATGTACAAATCAACCGTTATATAAAAACCATCTCCCGATAATGTAATGACAAGTTTTCTTGTGTTCCTAAAGAGGACCTAATACGGTAACTAAATTTGACTGTACACGTATTTCTGTTGTTTTGATGTTAAACATCCAACTCAAGACTCTCACTGATATAGACTAATGCTAGGGAAATACTGTATTACAAGAAACTTGGGGCCTCCGTGGCTGAGTGGTTAGCGTGTTCGACTTCGAGCCGAGGGGTCCGGGGTTCGATTCCCGCAGCACCACTCCGCGGTTGGCCGTCCCTGTCTTTCGGATGAGACAGTAAAAACAGAGGTCCTCTGTCACAGTAGGTGTTGGCACGTTAAAGAACCCTCTCTGCTCTATGGCCCGCAGTGCCGAGCACAGGCAAAATTTGTCGCCCTTCACCGGCA
>JACSZP010027267.1:0-11221 GCA_016161895.1 Pinna nobilis
ATATACAGTGAAACCCACTTGAACCCATATTGAACCAGGATATATTGAGCTCACAATCGACTTGAACTAATTTCCATTTCCCGACTTAATTACTTTATTACTAATTTAACCCAATTATTTTGACATCCTTGTTTATGTGTAAAAAAGCATTACCCTTCGGCTTCAATTTATCTTTGTTCCACTGTATATAAACATATATTTACACACACATACTTTGATAGACATTCATTTTCGAATTTTCCTCTAGAAATTCAGCAACATGAACAGGACAACACATTTTACTCTAATATGATGGCAGTAACTGAAGGATGGAAAAAGCTGACACAATATGGCGTAGTAATACTAGTAGGAGTAACGGGAGCCGGGAAAACTAAATGTGGCCTGGAACTACTTTCAATGGTTTACAAGAGTAATACTATTCAGAGAAAATACAGTTGCCATATTCTACGGAAATTTGATGATCTGGAAAAATCCGCTGCTTCTGCGAAAAATGTTTGTTTCTTGCTTGATGATTGTCTGGACAGATGGAGCTACAATCGGGCTGACCTATCAATACGAAATGATGTCATCTGTTTAGAGAATGTCTATCACAACTACATTAAGAGAAATATCGCACGTGTTGTGCTAACTTTGAGCGTACATACATGGAACAGATGTCACAAAATCTTCAAGGGACGCAATTTTTTTAGACCAGAACACATTATTATGATTCGTACACTCAACTGCAAAACGAAAACGGAGTTACTTAAAAAGCATTTATATTCAAATGATAAAGAAGCAGTGGAACAGAGAACATTTACTGCAATGGAGACTGGACATGAACAAGGATCGAATACAACTGATGCAAATGACCCGCCCCTTGCTGGTCTCGCAAATGATGATAACAGTACGGTCAAGGCTACTGACAAAGTGCAAGGTGACGTCGATCAGAGCAAGAAGAATGCTGTAAGTGGAAAGGACATTGAAAATAGTGAAGTCGGAGAGGGCAAGATAAAAAGTAAAAAAAATCAGGGCAAGAAGAATGGTAAAGACGGAAAAGGCGAGGAGAATAGTGGCAACGAACTGAGTGAGAAGAATAGTGAAGACAGATTTGGATGTAAAAATAATAAAGGCGGAGAAGCTGAGATGAAAAGTGAAGCCGGAAAGGAAAAGAAAGATAGTAAAGACAGACGGAGCAAGAATAACGGTAAAGACGAACACGGCAAGATGAATAGTAAAGATGGACAAGGCAAGATTAAAGGTGAAGACGGAAAGGGCAAGATGAAAAGTGAGGACGGAGAGGGCAAGATGAAAAGTCAGGACAAACAGACCAATATGAAACTTGATGACGCAGAGTGCAAGATGAATAGCGAGGACGGAGAGGGCAAGATGGAAAGTGAAGACGGAAAGGGCAAGATTAAAGGTGAAGACGGAAAGGGCAAGATGAAAAGTAAAGATGGACAAGACAAGATTAAAGGTGAAGACGGAAAGGGCAAAATTAAAGGTGAAGACGGAAAGGGCAAGATGAAAAGTGAGGACAAACAGGCCAATATGACACGTGATGACGCAGAGTGCAAGATGAATAGTGAGGGCGGAGAGGGCAAGATGGAAAGTGAAGACGGAATGGGCAAGATTGAAAGTGAGGACGGAAAGGGCAAGATGAAAAGTAAAGATGGACAAGGCAAGATTAAATGTGAAGACGGAAAGGACAAGATTAAAGGTGAAGACGGAAAGGGCAAGATTGAAGGTGAATACGGAAAGGGCAAGATGAAAAGTGAGGACAAACAGGCCAATATAACACGTGATGATGCAGAGTGCAAGATGAATAGTGAGGGCGGAGAAGGCAAGATAGAAAGTGAAGACGGAATGGGCAAGATGGAAAGTGAGGACGGAAAGGGCAAAATGGAAAGTGAGGACGCAGAGTGCAAGAAGAAAAGTAAAGAAGAAGAGAACAAGACGGAGAAGAAGTCGTGGTCTTTGCGAAAAGAAAAGACCAATGACAGAGCGACGGAACATGAACCACTAATCGCTGATGGTCAAAAAAGTAAAAATAAAGATAATCATAGGACTAAAAGCAAAGAACATGAAAAACACAAAAGAACTGACGGAGGTTCCCACAAAGGTAATTCTGATGTGACTACAGAGTATGGCATCCGTAAAACTGATGACAAAGACAAAGGTAAATCTACACAATTACCTAATATAGATGAAGACAAAAAGGAAACACACAAAATTGATGTAAAAACGATGGACAAAATAGCAAATGTGTATACGCAGAATGCATGTTATCTAGGATTTCCAGAAACATGTGCTATTTGCGCAAGGGACGAACATTTTTTGGAAATGGGTGAAAAATTCTTCGAAAACCCTATCAACTACTTGTCGGAAAGATTCATTGCATGGAGAGATTCAAAGGCAAACACGGAAAGGGAAAAGTATGTGGCTGTGATCTACATGTTGATGAATGGCGGACGCATGGACATTGGGAGTATCAATGGCGAATTGCTTAATAATATTAAGATTCTTTGCAAGGTTGATGATGTCACTGAAGACGCTGTCCAAGAGGTAGTGGCAGCTCTGGCGCGGAGCTATTGTGTTGAAAAGAGTCCTGGATGTTTCGTATTTCAACATGAAGTTATCGAATACACGTTGTTGTTTGAAGCTGTATCCAAACACCCTAGGCAAATATTTGAGAACTGTGACCTTAATGTACTGAAACGTTTCATGATTACAAAGAAAAATAAAAAACCAGAAGGAGAGTTAAAAGTACCGGTGGATAGTAAGTATTTCGAATTATTGGCTCGTCGTTTTGTTGATTCTCGGGTGAATTTAGAGAACCACAGATGCATGGAAGACGCCAGATTCGCAAAGAAATACAAAAAAGTACCAGGAACTGCAGTATGAACATTTTCTGTGCTATATGCATGTTTGATGTCCCTATCGCGAACATTTTGCTTTCTTTGGGGAACATCGAATACCAAAGAATTCAAGTAGTGACCTTAATTTTCATATAGACTCATTCAGAAACTTAGAAATAAAACCTTTGTGCCGGTAGAATGTCCGAGGAAAAAGTAAAAAACAGTTGTGTTTTAGTTAGGGCTCAAACCCTTTACCTTTTGGTCTTGAAACGAGCACTCTACCCTCTGTTTGATGTAAATTGGGTATCGGTGTTTCACAAACACAGATTGTAATATGTGAGAAGGATACTTGAAATTGGGAAAGTGGCAATACAACATTTAGGTCATAGGATGTCTCATTTAATTGCAAGTCTACGAGAAAACCATACAAAACGTCGAGGGGTAGGTAGTCAGTTTTTTTTTTTCACAATAATGTGTTGCAATATATCACAATGACTAATTATTAGCAAAGAAAATGAAAATGAGGTCTTAAATTTGATTGCAACGCCCCTACAACCATAAGCCAATTGTTGATGCTAATATATAAACCCAAATATTTGTACATGCTATTTTTGTGGTATTGTAATTTGATTAAATCTGGGATTTTCTAGCCATGAATATTCATAAAATGACAAAACATGCTAAAATACTGCTCTAGATTTTTAAAAAAATGCGAAGCATTTTTAAAGATAAAGAGGGATAGACCTAGCAAGAACGCCCATGTTTTAAAAAAAGATTTTGAGACACTTTTTTCAAAAAGCTGTATTTTCCGTTCCAACGCCTATTTTCAGGATTTTCTGTTAGAATAAGCATCAGGAATAATTGGACACCCTTATGTAAACGGGAATTCTTTTGCCCGTGAAACACCACAGTTTTATAGCATAAAGAAAATTGAATATTTTCGTGAATAATCCTTTTCAATAGATGTAGAAACCCACAATATTTCGTTAATTTATTCGATTTTTATATGTTTCTAAAGTGAAAACTGTTAAATCCTACGATAATATTTCTTTTTCAACAATGTCTCTCATTTTGTTTGGTCGTGGGCCATAATTCTGGCATATTTCTAGCAAATCACTGAGTTCCTAATTAGGTGTAAGACTTTGACAATTATAGCAACGCGTTAAAGGGTTTTCCGATCCCGCATTCTTAAAGGTTATTATTACTCAAATGTGAACATGATTTAAACCAAATTCAGGCTTATATCCCATAGTTTCAGTGAATTTGGCTATTCATACATCGTTTTAAAATTATATCTGGCAACCGTATCAAAATTATTGCTTGTTTAGATGTTTTCATATGTAAACTTTTCAATGTCATTCAGGTCAAAAAGTTAACTTCCCGTTCTTAAGTTAGCCCAGCATGGAGCGCTGTATTTCTTATCTGTGTTAAAATGAAGTGGTCAATGATGGTTTAACTGTGCCAGTAAATCTGTTATCTATGAATTCAAACAATACTTTGGCAGTAGGTTCGGGAGTATATCACATATGATCGAGAAAAACATATTCATGTCTTTTCAAGTCGTCAAAGCCTGTCCATTATTTTTAACCTTCCCAAAGCAGAGATACAGACGATCCAAATCTGTTCAAAATGAGGCGTGATTCCCGTAGAGAAATCAAAGATAATGAATAAAAATCATTCTCATAAAAAGAGAAAGAATCGCAAGTATCTTTAGCTCATTATTAATGCATTGAAAGTATGTTTTTTTTAGCAATTTGTCATAAACAGTCAGTATCTACCGCTATTTTATCCTTTAAATCCCGATCCCGTAATCATTACATCTTGCTCATTTACGAAAAAGGCTGATAAAATTTGAAGGATGATCGGGCCAAAAAATTCCATTTAGGAGTAAGCAGCATATCTTCTCTTAAATTTACTACAGAAATTTAGAAACAAGGCGTTGGAACAGTTTGGAAGATTTTACAAAAGAAACCTTCAATTATGCATTTTGGTGTACTTCATTTCATTGCAATGGTAACAGACAAAAGATACATGATTTTTTTTAAAAAATACCTTTGACATGAATAATTATAGAAGGCCCCTAACTTGCCGATATAGCAAAGTTCAGGGGAAAAAATATGTCTGTACTTTAAAATCAGTCTATTTAAGGTTGTACTATTTTTGTAGGTTGTTCCCTTTTCTATTCTCCTACATGTGACTCTTTTTCTCACTTATTCCATTTAAAGTATGGTAGAGCTTCAAAGTTTTTCAATGAATGTATAAGTGGGGATATTTCAAACAGATTTAGAACAAAAAATAATTACTTTAAAGAAAAAGCACTCGGACGAATTTTTGAAATTTGTATTGTTTTCTCGTAGACTTGCACTTAATATTATGCTCTCGAAATCACCAAAATATCATTAATTACATACTTCGCTCTCAACTCATATGGAATTTACTAACCAGGCATATACCATAATAGGTCAACTACACAGCGTGTAACGATTTTATCCCACTGATCACTTTTCATGTTAAGTCTTGACTTAATTGCCAAGGATCGTCTGGTCGTCATTCTTGGATATATCGATTTAAAAATGAGACTGTCCCGTATTCAAACATAACCGACTATACTCCTCAAGACAAACTAACAGCCATTTCATTCAGATAAGGCCAAAAGGGATTTTCTAGCTCTTCTTCATTCTATGGCGTTTTCTGATTGAATAGTAGTCTACTTCTTTGAAATATCAATATCGAACGGCGAACCGTTTGAAAATCGTCATATTTGTTTACGTTGCTATGTTGACAAGTGCAAGAATCCGGATGAACGGCACTTTATTAAAAGTACCGGCAGTGTACGGAAATACACTGTCGGCACGTGGTCTCTTGTAGCGCTTTTTATTGTACAGTTGTTGGTTTTGTGTCAAAAACAGTAATATTAGTTCAGTAAAGTGTTCTATCCGCTGTTTCTGAAAATGTTTGTGATTTAATTTGAATTTCTTTGTATGAATACCGGTTTGTAGCAACCTTAGCATTCAAGCTGAACTTAGAAGTTTATGCATAGGAATTCGGGTTCATGGTTGTATCATTTCACGTGTTTCTTTCGGGTCAATTTGACAAAATGTCATAGCTGGAAACTATTTTCATTATGTTATGAGTAAAAATTTCTCCTTACTTTGTGATTTAATATTAATTCCTGTGTGACTTTCGGTGTGAAGCATCAGTAAAATTCTAGCTTATCATGTACATATTTTATGCATTTTCGTTTTTCATTTTAGTGAAATAGAAACCGTATCTCACAACATGTACAGGCAGTATATTCTGTAAAATGTCTATGGCTAGATGTAGATTTATACAGACCATGAGAAAAAACAAAGAATTATGCAATTATTTACTGGTCATCCCCCTTACGTTATCAGAGGTTGCTCTGTAAAACCACTTCAGTGCGCATTATGACGCCATGTTATCTTTATGACGTTGCGTAATTAATGTCGCTATAAACAATTATAAATATACGTTTTCACGACGCATACACTCGTCATACGCTTTCAGGTAAAGTTTAAGTTATGACTGATACACCCGTCATACGAACACAAATGGTTCAGGCAACTTTAAGTCTAAGATTATCAGTGTTTTCCTTAGTATAAAATGATGTGATGACCGAGACAATTAGAAATGAACCGTTTTTCGTGAAACCCCTTCTCCTGTTTTTTTCAGGTACATATGATATCACTTCATGCATTTTAAGCTACATCTTAACTACCTACGTTAGTTATTGAATTTCATATAGATCTCCTATAGATTCTCCACTTGTATGTATCTATATGATTTTAATAAGCACTCAAACTCATGTAGTAGTTCATAAGATCATATGCTTGTTTATACACATGTTTTCTCCCACTCCCCCGCGATGAATTTTTTTCATGTAATTTTTCGACAGTAGGTACCTATTAAAATATATTTCCTGTTAAATATACTAACCAGATTATAGTATGAACCAACATGCTTAGTGTACCAATTTGTTTACCGATAGAAGCAATGAATTTTACTCTTTTTTGACGTTCATACAATGACTTCCGTCATTCAGTTTTTTTCGATGTACATTTACTCTGGGAAGACATACCAGAGGTATACGTTTTTCAGATTGTATTAAGCTCTATATTTTTAACCTCTTGAGTAAGTTTTGAATAGAGCAAGTTTATGTAAATTGTCTTTTGTATTTGCTAGAATTTCAATTTTCGTTCGTTGTTTATTGTATTTATATTACTTATACAATGGAGCCATTTATTCTATCACTCATTTTTAATATCTATTACCGGTGTGTGTTGTGTATCAAACTATAAATAAAATATGTGTCTGTGTGGTTCTATCATCCTTTGACGTGGCAAAGTGCTAGGCCTCAAAAGCGATTCGATGGCCAGAGTTTCACATACGGTATGATGTTTTCCTTGTCCTTCGGATTTGTCCTATAGAATTCTAAAATCTATAAACTTTTTGCATATGAACAGTGGAATATCATCCTAGAGACAAAGATTTGTGATTGATGGATCCCACTGTCGAAGGGGCATTTGCAAAAGGGATACATTTCCTTGGCTTTGTGAGGTGAGGTTAGTTAGCATTTTTACGTGAAAATTCTCGTAAATATAAACGAAGAAATCAAAGATTTGACGCCGGGGAATAGGATAAGGTTTGAAGACAGCTTGAAAACTATAATAGTTTGCAAATTGAAACGTTAACATTCATTAATTCAAAGGATTATCGATTTGCTTCAAACGATATTCATAAAACGTGACTCGGAGCCGTCGTGGCTCAACGAGTGGCGTGTTGCTTTCTGATGGTAGGTCATGGGTTCGAATCCGTGTGGTACTGCGGTTGGCGTTTTCTGTCTTCGGGTGGGTCAGTGGAAATGATAAATCGATGCCTTAAAGAACCCCAATTGCTTAAGTGGGACTTGAAACAATGATACAACCAGCCAACCAACCAACTAAAACTTGACTCAGCTTTATTTTTCTATGCAGCAATTGGAATCAAAAGCATTGACCGAGTGAGGAATGGTTTCATTCATAAATACTCAATATTTTCATCGTCTCCGTCACTATGACGGAGTAAGTCTAAATGCCGTAAGTTTTAGTAAATCGAATTGGCGACGAAGAAAAGCAATCGAACTCTAATATAAATAATGGACAGAGATCCCCACATGTTCATGTCATTTATTTTCTTCGTCCATCACTCGCCAAGCCTAGTTGTAAACGGCCGAGGAGATTTCTGTCTATCAATGATCATGTTGACAGATTTTATTCTCACACTATTTGATAAAATACTTTTGAATAATTACATGCATTTGCAATACTTCGTATTTCGAAAGACGATGAGAGTTTCAGGTTAAAAGTGGAACATTTAACGTTTAATTGGTTGGTTGGTTGGTTGTATTGTTGTTTAACTTTCCACCAAAGAATATTTCACTCATATGGAGATGTCAACGTGTGCCGGTGACGTAAGATGGTCACAGGGAAATCTCAAGACGCAAGACAGAATTCTCTCGTATTACCACCAGCGTAAGACAGCAGCGTGTGATTATTCTGTCGCAAGTGACGTCATAATGCTATAGCCAAATGTATGAATCATACTATTATAGTTTCTATGTCTTCGTTATGAGTTGGAGTGAATAGAAAAAATTCTGATTGAAATAATGCAAAAATATAATCATTCATAATACACTGCAAGTTGGTGAATATCCAAATTGGGCCCAAGATTCAAAGTCAGTCTAAGACTCAACAGATCCTATTGTTTTGGTCCTGATTGCCGACAGAAGGTTAAATATAAATCCCTTCACCATCAAGATGACTGTTTATCAGAAAGTTATTCTTGCTTAGACATTTAACTACAGTTAATTAAAAAAGAGACAATTCACAATGTTCTTTGTTTTAATAAAGCGGTTAGATTTGTGACAACTATTTGACAAAGACACATATTGTGCAACAAGCACATCTACCATTCAATTTTGGCTATTTATATATTTAAGATGTCATCACAGATTTACTGTATAGTTTCACGATTATTAACAATGTAGCAGTTTTCTTTTTTAAAAAGTATTGTTATCCCTCTTGTTCGTAAAAAGCCAATATCAGCTTCAGGATGTAAAAAACTTCGCATGCTTGAAAGGCTTTATTGTGACGTCTTGCAATGTTAAAATTCGTCGTCAATGACGTTCGCTCGCAGTATTAATGCCAATCGCGACGGTCCGCTACAAGGTAGGTAATATATCAGCATTTTTAGGAAATAGTATACCATATAGTTGGATACTACGCAATTGTCAAATGCACATTAAACAAATATCTACAATTGTATTTGTTCTAATGTACAGTTGTGGCAGTTTTCCATTTTTCAAAAAAGGATTTATCATCCATGCATATGTGATTTTGCACTGGGTATCCCAGTGTAGCCATCTCAGCAAACCTCTTTGCCAGTGATTTGTAGTGTTTACGTCCAATACAGAACACGAATTCCCCCTTTTCCTTTTTGTCTGTATCCTTTTCTGTTCTGATGTAGCTTAATAAAACATCCGGGTCACAATAACGGATTAATTCGTCAGGATATTTGAACCCAAACACAAAGAAGGTTGCAAATGCGATGACCTCGTGTTGAAAGACGAATATGTCCTTATTCGTTTCCTGTAAATATACTCTCTTAGTGACAGATACGGCATTCCGTAATTGATCTTTGGTTGTTCCTACAAGTGCAACATAATGTTCGTCAAGGTTGTTCAGATCTAGTTTTCCTCCCTTCAGCAAAGTGTAAGCCAAAGAACTATAACAAGCAAAGTCGTCTTTTACAGTTGAATTATGCCATCTAAGTATCCGATGCCTTAGCTCCGTTACTGGATCTTCAAACATTTTGACTCCCTTAGCTACAAAATACTTATCTTTACAAAAAAGGTAACAGGTTTCGGGAAATCCGAGAACATTTCCTTGTTTTTCTTGTATTTGATCAATAAAGTTATCATCGAGTCTGAAGTTATCGCCTTGCACAGTATCTCGAATCTGTAATGTTGCATCACTGCCATGTGAGTTGCCTTCCTGTACTTCATCACAGCGTTTACAAGCAATGACATCTCCTTTTATGGCACTTTCAGATGGAAAGTCACGTGGTTCCTCCTGTGTCTGCTTGTCGTCGCTTGTTATGAATGACATGTCATTGGCCTCTGCATGTTTCAAGAAAATCTGCTTTTTCTCATCATGGGTATGTGCAATTATGTCCGATTCCAGACTGTACACCATGCAAGTTTGTAGTAATCTATTTTCTTTCAATCTTGATGAAAACCTTTCCCATGTTTTACTGCCAATTGTCAAAACAACGTATATATCACGCTTACTCACAATATGATCGCTCAACATCCGCTCCAAAATCTCAACTTCCGGGCAAACACCGGTGTCATCTTTCAAGAAATTCCATTTTTCAAGACAGTCGTCGAGCAGTAAAAATGTCGTTGCTTCTGCAGATAGAACACTTTCATAGTTTTCCAGGTTCTTAAGAACCTTGCCAACTACAGATTTTCCTTTCACGTAATGATTCAGGGAAACACATAGTAGGTCTAGTCCAAGTCGGGTCTTTCCGATTCCTGGGACTCCGGTTAGAATAAGGATTCCATAATGACTAAGAATTTTCCAACACTCTTCAATGATTCGTGGACATGAGTAATATGTGATGTCGTCCTTGTGTCTCCTTACTTCTGCAAAACAGACAAGAAATATTTTTATGTCGGAGATTACCATATCTATTTACGCTTGAAAAAAAGTTAAATCTGTTGACAGTACAAAGCACGTCGGTCAAACCACAGACAACCATTTAAATTAATTGCATTGTGACGCCACTAATTTCAAATTTTTTCCCGCCAATGCGATAGGTCACTTTGGCACATGTTTGTTCTATTGGTTTTACACTACTTTTGACATCATTTCAGTTATATTTGGCCGTCATTTGGCTTATGGAGGCCCTCTTAGTGTTCACGTATCATATTGACTTTATGCAGCGATGTACATTGTACGTGTAGCCAGTCACTGAGTCTTTATTCATATCACGGCTTATTCTAGTACTTTGGTCCTCTTGGCTGGAATACTCTACAGTGGGACTAAGATAAGTTCTAAACTCCTACGTAATAAAGATAGTAAGGTTATATGTCCCTGTGAATGTTGTGTAATGCTGTTGTTAAAGTACCACACATTAATTTCTCATTCGTGCAGAAGCATAATCGAATACCAGTAAAGGGGCTTCAAATTTTCGACTATGCTCGGTTCTAAGGGTAATTCAGCAATGAGGGGTCTAAAAACTGTGAAACCGTGAAATGAGGGCTCATTTGTATATACATGTACGCATATACAAAGCACTCAAACCAATATCACTGTCTATTA
>JACSZP010027268.1:0-11299 GCA_016161895.1 Pinna nobilis
GGGCAAAATAAGATTTAAGGTCAAAAATTCAAAATGACCTTGACCATTGACCAAGAGACAAGGTGGGCTACAAATCCTGATCATCAGGATTTTTTTTTCATGAAAAGGTTTATTAAACCAAATTTATATAGTTGGAGCAATATGTAATAATTACAGGAAAGAATTGGCAGATACAAGTCCTGAATCGTCAATGATAGCAGATAGAATGCTTCAAAGAGCCAGCATGAGTAACAGTGTTTTAACATTTCTTGAAGAAAACAATCTGATGAAAAAAAGATCTGTGTACAAAGACACTGAGGCTGCAAATTCTCGTCTTATTAATTTTCTAAGGCTCAGTATGGATCAGCTACGAGACATCACAATCGGAGTATACCGGCTCAAACAAGTTGCTTCTTATGCAAGAGAACACATTGATGACAATGGGGAATATAGCCTAATGATATGTGTAGAGGACATGCATCCCTCTCTTCCGAAGATTAAAATTCAGTCTCGACACACATCAAGTGTGGCCCATACAGTTTGGATTGATTACTCCCAAGGCCATGATCTACCTATAAGGGGATGGTATCGTACTTGCAAAGTGGGTGCGGGTGTAGTTGGTTGTTTCGCCCATATTGCTAGTATACTGTGTGTTTAATAATTCCTATATAGCCCCCAACTTCATTTGCAGGGGTTATGATAAGCTATAAATTGTAAATTCTGGTAGATTGGTGAAAAAAAACCCCAATTAGGCATGAAGTTTATCTTCTCCCCTGTTAGTACATCTACATGAATTACAGATACCTTTGCCTATCTGCCCATGGTCCATAGTTGAAGTCTGTGTTCTTGCCACATTTGACATCCATACCAAGATGAGGATAAGTTCGCCTGACCACAGTCTCACCATCTGCCAGCTCTACTCTTTCTAGTTCATGTGTTACAATTCCTGAGAAAAGTAAAATCCAGATTCATAAACAAAGGAATATTCAATAGACAAAATGAGATATCTGTCATTATTTATATCAAGACACATTACTCTGAGTTGTAGTTGTTTGTTTCTTAATTATTTTATCTGGGTTTGACTGTGGACTCACAATCAGCAGGACCAGATAACAGGGGAAGATAACTCTTCCATGGCACCTGATCCATGTCTATTTTATCAGAGGTCCGTGTTTGTCCGATGTTGACCAAATTTGTACATTGTCACCTGATTCTTCTGGTGATTGTTAACTTTGTATTTAATATATATTCAGAAATTTTCGCAGAACTTTATTTTAGCTAATCAATGGTCATGTAATTATTCGCGATACTACATTTTCGCACGTGTGAATTTAAGTTAGAAGTTTGTATTTTTTGATGCACGTTAATATCAGGTTAGTATATTTAGCGAGGATTTTATTTTCGCAAGTTAATGCTCTCGTGTAATTACGCCAAAATAAAATTCTCGTGAATATTACTGGATTTACAGTATGATTTTCATGTTGTAAATAAAAAAAATGTCTCATATTTCATGCATAATATGGAAAAACAAGTTTTTGATCCTCAAGTGATACTATACCACCCCCTACCCTACGACAATGAAATATAACCCCAAAGTCTGGGGATCATAAAACACCACCCTTCTTACCTGGCTGATCCATGCAAAAGTGGAGTTGAAAGGTGCTGGTCTGTAGAATCACAAAGCCCTCTCCCATAAAACGTGGTGGTCTGTTTAAAAATTGAGATATACATCAATAAAAACCAGTGAAGTCCTCAAATTGAAGTAATTTGAATATTGAAAATGTAGTTCAAAGGTCAATGCAAAGGTCACAGGGTAACACAAACTACATTAAAAGAGTTTGTTACAGAAAACACACCAAAAGAAATCAAATATCTTCCATTTACAGTTCAAGCTAACAAAAGTAATCATAATTTTTCATGTCAATTTCAACAAACAATTACATGTGAAGAATAAGCATTTATGCCCCATACTAAGACGCTCATGTGCATATAAAATTTGGCCTGTCTGTCATATAGAGGTTGCATACAAATGGTTGGGGACAACGAAAACGGTCTTTGTGACCAGGTGGTTTTTATATACAGGTGGTCATTAAAGCAGGGTTTACTGTATACACCAACATTGTTACAACAGATATATATCATTCATCAAAGAAACAATAGAAATTCATCAAAATATGAGAAAAGTCATGTGATATAAAAAGATCACTTACTCGTCCTGCGGGCCAGTGTACTTTGGACTAGGCACAAACATTAGTTTGAAGTTGTCAGCTCTCAGTGTTACATCATGCATGTACTGGTCAAACGGTGTGGACGGGGGAATGGTGGTGTAAGTAAAATGTCCATCTTCTATGGACATAATCAGCTGGTTAGCTACAAGGTGATTCCCAAACACTAACCTCCCCTATGTAGAAAGAAAACAATAAAGAGAATGTTAAATCAAACGTGATCTGATGAAGCAATCCAGATGACTGAAACAGTAGCTCCACAATTACCAGTAGAAAGTTAAAATTCTGCCCCTAGGAATTTTTGTCTGGAAGGTAAAGTATCTTGGATTATTGGTGTCTGGAGTTATGAGGCTCGACTGTAATTTTGCAGAATTTCTTACATCAAAAGCTGAAATATATCTGTAGACAAATTAATTTGTGCTTTTCTGGCTTTTCCATGTAATAATCATAGAGTATTCAAAGAATGCAAAGTATATCTTGTCTGTTTTTTTCTAACACTGAAAATTATGTAAAGGTCTTCTAAAAGTGTCAACTCAAGCAGAAATTAATTCCCTACACACAGACAGGCAAATGAACCATGTGTGCTATTTTTTCACCCTGGCTTTCACAGATGAGGCATATAACTTCTTCACATATTCATGGTTGCCAATGGTGATAACAGATGCTCCAACATCATGAGGTGAGCTAAACATCCATCTTCAGGATTTTGATTTACAAAAGTGATTCAGTTTTTGCAGTTCAAACACACCTATAAAGTGTAACCATTTTAGTCACACACATACAATATTGATTGGTATAGAATAATACAACTGTACTTACAGATGATAAAGTAATTTTAATGACAGGAACAAGATCTCTCCAATTGAATTTTGAGACAGTTACACTGAAACAGTAAAAGATGATGTGATTAAAAATTGACTGTAATCTCTCTCTCTCTCTCTCTCTTTCTCTCTCTCTCTCTCTCTCTCTCTCTCTC
Organism: Pinna nobilis; assembly: GCA_016161895.1. Lineage (NCBI taxonomy): Eukaryota > Metazoa > Mollusca > Bivalvia > Pterioida > Pinnidae > Pinna > Pinna nobilis. Next base: position 3,181 of record JACSZP010027268.1, read on the forward strand.
TCTCTGTCTCTCTCTCTCATTCTTGGTTATGAAAGGTGATGCACAATTGTTTTATGTAAATATAACCTAGATTTGAAATTAAGTCCAGAGTTCAAATCCATTGCTAAAATATTTTATTGCTAAGGTTACATTAGCATGGTAATTATAATTATTTAACCTTGGTTATATTTGGTAAGTACTACTAAGCTCTGAGGTTTGGACTATTTTTCTGAAAGTCTCAGTTACAATTAAACTTTGGTTAAATTTAACCAACAGTTGAACTACTGGGCCCTGTGGTTTTTGTATACTCTTCATACATGTAGGTGTCGATGTAGGAGAAATGTACAGATATCCTCTTTTCCTAAAAGATAGGGAATTAGAGCAAGTGCACTAAGAACCAACATATCTATGGTAGTTATTGGTAGGAGAGGGAGAATTACTTGTTTCTTGATTTGAGGGAGCCACTATGGCAGAGTAGTTAGTGTGTTTGCCTTCTGATTGTGAGGTAGTGGGTTCAAATCTGCGCCACTCTGTGGTTTGCTGTTCTTGTCCTTTGGATGAGATGGAAAAAACTGAGGTCCGGTGTCAAAGTGTCGCTCTTCATCAGAACATGGTGATGTTTCCATATAAGTGAAAGACTCTTGAGTGTGACGTTAAACAACAATACAATCAACCAACTTGATTTGAGTTTTCCTTACTTATCTGTGGTGAATACAGTCAAACCTATTTTAAGAGACCGTCCAAGGGAAGGAGCAAAAAGGGTCACATATGACAGGTGGTCTCTTAATTCAGGTGATTTGTATAGGAAAAACCATTTTGGGAACCACTCATTTAGGTCACATAAGACAGGTTTTCCTTTAATTCAGTGGGTCGCTAAGGCAGGTTAGACTGTACTTGTCAATTTTTTATGTCTTGAACATATGAAGAATTAAACTTTAAATGTCAACTAGTATTGCTTTCCAGATTTCACTAAAATTGCAATTATATGGATTCTGTGACACTACACTGTGTGACAAGATACTATACTAAAATAGTGCTTTTAAAAAATACATAAATATTTTCATTGGCTTCCATGTGGTATTTCATTTTTTGGAAGATAGTATCATATTTTCAACTTTAGAAATTAATAAATTCCAAATTTTGGATGAAGATTTAAACAAAACTCCCAATAACACGTAGATGTCAACTTTGGTTTTCTTTATGACTAAGGACTTTTTGACACTTACTCTTTCTTTTGAGCTTTTTCGTTGTCAGTACTGGCTTCAGTCTCCTCTTCTTCTGGGGTTTCTGATTTGTCAGGTCCCGTGGTAAACAACTTCAGTATACGATCATAGTAAGCAGACCTATTGTACATATGTACCTCAAAATCCTCCAAAAATGCTTGTACTCTTGTATCTAAGTGAGACAGATCTGAAAANNAACTGTTTTTCATATTAAGCTCATCCTTTGCCTTCCCCTTGGAGTAAACATGAGGGATCAAGGGGTCATCGTAGACAGTCAATTGTTCTCCATATTAACCCTTTCAAAACCACGGACCAAATAAACTGGTCTAGGACAATAGAAAAGAGCATACCATTGTGATACTTGGGGTTGAAAGGGTTAAGCTAATTCCTTTGTCTGTTGTCTAGGTGTAGACAATAAAATCACATGAGAGCAGCTAATGTTTTAGTGGTTGATTTAGATATATATAGTCAAAGCCAAAGAGACATGATCGTGTAAAGACTCTCAAGGCACATGAGTTTACATTAAATGTCCAAGCCTATTAAAAGTGGTAGATGGAGAAAGGTATGCTTGAGAAAGACTACTTGACCTTCTGTCTGTAGACCTGATCTGAACTTTATTCGCTTGGGCTTGAATTAAGGATATGATATTTACCAAACAGCAACTGCAATCAAACAGTCACCATGTAGTTCACACCATGGGAAGTAGTACTTTGGGAAAAGATGTACATTTCACCTGCAGCTGAAACCAGGACTGTGCCACTTGTTTATCTTGGGCCAACAGCCTTGTATGGTTAAGTTATCAGAGTTTTGTGGATTTTACCTGTTTTGTAGTTTACAACCAAAAAATGCATGCAATTTCTCAAGATATCTTTTCCTTTTTTCAAAAAAGTAAATCTTCTCTCAAGTTATAAGAAAATTTGAGAGAAATTGTAAATACATGTAACGCAATAATAAAATGTCGATTTCCTGACAAATTAATTGGCCTACTGTAGGAAGTTCCCCTTCCTGCTCCTCAGGAAGTAGGAAGCTACCACATTATTCTACTGACAATTCCGTTTTATTGACAAGAGTTGTATTTATGAATAATTACATGATAACTATTACAAGCTTGGGGTAAAACAAAATTCTCATGTTATATATCAAACTGACACTGGCAGACATAACACAATACAGGCTGATCTCATGCAAGATCATCAGAAAATCAGACTGTTTGTAAATTCTCGGTCAGACGTAATTCCAAATTACTGTATACAGAGAAAATTTCGCCCCCGTTTTATTTTCGTCCCTTTCGCCCTACTCTTCAGTAGGTGAATTCAAAACTGGGCGAATTCAAAATGGTAAGTTCATTAAATAGAATAATGACGAGAATGGGCGAATTTAAAACAGGGCGAAACTGCTTACAAGTGCATTAGGGTGAAAATATGGTATACAGTACTATGCAGACCACTTCATTAATCAGACCAGGCTTTAGACTGCTTACTATAAAAGACAGCCAAGTTATAACTATATTCTCTACTGGGGACAGAATCAATCTCTTTGGATTCCTGCCCACTGGTGTGTCAACATTTGCATTTTAGCCATTGGTATCCCATGCAAAAACTTTTCTTTTAAACACAAGATACTGTGACTGGTTTTTAAGTTATAAAGCAGACACAAATGTGTTTAAGATAGAAGGATGGACAGATAGACAGTCAGTGGAACCACTATAGGGCTTTTGGCCACTTCAGTGGTGGGGATCCCATAAATACCTTCATTGATTGCTTTTGGAACATATGGCTTCCACCACTTGAAAATTATCCAGCCATACTGCACGCGGACTGAGTAGTCTTCTGTGATGAAATGGAAATCCCGGAACATGATCTTCCCGGAGAGAACGGAGAAGGAGAAGGAACCTGGAAGAAAGTCAAGTTCATATTCATCAGTATTATATAAGTATTGTAGTTATAGCTGACATATCTAAGGCATATCTTGTAAAACTCTACAGCCTGCTCTACTTGAAGCATCAGAAACACATGCATGCTATCCTGATTTTAATCCTAGTTATGACAATCCTAATATGGTAAAAAAAAGTTTTGTTGGCTGTATTGCTGTTTAACATCCCACTCAAGAAACTCTTACTTAGACTTACAAAGAGGTGTCATCTTGTGCCAGAATAGTTGGGACAACAAATTTTACCTATGCTTGGCACTTATTGCCAATGACTCTACTTTGACATGGGACCTTGGTTTTGACTGTCTTATCCAAAGAACGGGAAAAGCCACGAAAATCTGCAGTGTGAAGTCAAACCCACAACCCCAAGATCAGAAGGCAAGATGGCTCTTTAGAAAAAAAAACAGTTATTATTTTCTCATCCTTTTCCTGGACATCTTACAACACTCCATAATGGACCCTTATCTTTCTTAACAACATTTTAAATTTTCTCAATATGAGGTCCATTCTTTTTCTTTCTAACAACCCACTACTACTTATTCTTTCATACATTTGTACATACCGTTACACATACAAATGTACTTACATGTACATGAACATTGAACCATCACTACAGTGTATATTTTATTCTTTAAAATTTTATAGAGCACATACATGTATATGTAAATTCATTTACATTTGGTGTTTTCTTGTACATGTATGTATACATGTTTCTGTAAGTTTTATGTGATTCATTATTGTAAATATTAAATGGACACAGGAAAACAGGAAGCCATTACCGGGCTATGTGTCATCATTTAGTAGACTCATAACAGCTGATTCACATGACCCTACAGCCGTACAGGTATACATGTACATATGTGGTACATGCACATGTACATGAACTGGTAATAAAAATAGGACATCCATTGTAACAATACAAATCACATGGTAATGATGTACTTACTCTAAAGTCACAAAGAGGAAGACATGAAATTATAAATGTACATGTATCAGTAAAGCAATTCTACAATGTATTGATGTAGAGATAATATTGTTTCACATCTCAATCTAGAAACTTTCACTGATATGGATATGTCACCAAACGCCAGGTCAAGTGCTACAAATCTGGGCTTTATATGCTCGGTATGTGGGCTACTGAGTAGTGAGGAGTCTTTAATGTGTCAAGTTGCTTTGTAAAGGGACCTTTTTTATTTTCTGCAAAAATCATTCAATAAACAGTGTTTAAGAAAAGATAAAAAATGGGAATGACATGCAATTACACTTACTTCCTGGTTGCATTATCATATTTACATGTAAATACATGTTTAAATTCTGCACATATTTTACTTCCTACGTGTATATCACATAAAGTGAATGACTTGGGGTATGCTCTACCTTGTAGTAGTTTGGTGGATTAGAAATTAATGGCCTTCATTATTCAATTTCTACTACCAATACATGCACATAATTTCATGTACATTGTATCTACTGGTACATGTACTGGTTTTTAACTTTCATGTACCCAAGTACAAAATGTACACATGTATTTATTTTCTTGAAGATGCTGGTAGGTGAGTTTCCTGTGATAACCCAGTAATAACAATTTGTAAATAACATATAAATGTACATTTAGGACTAGCAGCTGATATCAGCCAGATCAAAGCACACAGTACATGTAAACAATAATAATTATTTAAATGGTAGTACAAAAAGAACTCCTGTCCTGATATAACTTCAGTTCTTACTTACATATGTTGGTTGTATTGTTGTTTAACGCACCATATGCTGGTGAAGGGCAACAAATTTTGCCTATTCTTGGAACTTATGGCCACAGAGAATGGACTCCAGGATTCCTCAACGTGCCAACACCTACAGGTACTACAACAAGGGACCTCGGTTTATACAAATGTACTGTCTCATCCAAAAGACAGCATGGACGGCCAACCAAAACATGGCTTAGACTCGAACCCCGGACCCTACAATTTGAAGTCAAACACGCTAACCACTAGCTAGGCCACAGCAGCCCCACTTTCAGATGTAATGTACCACTCAAGATTCTTTGACTCATACAGAGATGTCACTGTATGCTGGTGAAGAATGAGCTACAAATGTTGCTGATGTTTGGTAATTTCTACTAAAGAGTAGTGTAGGTTTTTTTTTAAATGTGTCAACATCTACAGTGACAAGGAACCTTGGTTTTTACTGCCTCCTCTGTAGAACAGGGTAGGTGAAGAGAATTAAGATTTGGACCTATGATGATTCTGAAGCTAAACACCCTGACCATGGAGCCATGACAGCTCTCTTTGTACAGTAGGAAAAGACATGGTTAAGCCCTGGAATAAAACAGCCACACATCACGACTTTAATTGGTTGGGACATTTGTCTAGATTAGATAAGGAAGGACTTGGGTTTTATTTTTTTGGTCCAGGTACATAGATTTTCCGACCCTACATGTATCTGCTGACTGTTCTTGCTCCAAAGCAGGTAACCCTTAAGCATTACAAGTGGCAACCCCTTGCAGGTTTATACATTGTAAATGTTAGTCATGATGTAGAGTATTGAAACATCAAAAGATCTAAATCAAGGACACAGGCCCTTCTCTGTAGTTCCCACGGGGCCAAAACTTGGCCACATTTCCAATGTAAAATTTTTGTGTTTTTTCTTAATTTGACTGAAAAAACTCCCAATTATTTAAATTGATAACTTTTTATAGTATTAATCAGCACTTCATAGTGATACAGAGCATAAAATATATTTAAAAAGAGCTCCCATACCCTGTACAGCATTGTAAATGTAAATACATCATATGGCATGTTAAATATTACAATTTAACACCAATTTCAATTGAATTTGTGGTAAAATGCCCAATTGTGTTGCCAATGGCATTTTCAAAATATTGAAAGAAAAAGGCCAGAGACATAAAAAGTTGGGTGGTGTTGTGACCCGGACGTGGGATTGAACCCAGGACCTGCAGCTTGCAAGAAGAGCATTCTAACCATTGAGCCAAAATTTCGGACGTTAGGCTCAAAGGCCTAACACTGTCTAGATTTACTAAATTCCTTCCCATCTTAATTTTGAGGTCCTTATTTCCCATCAAGCTCAGTCGACCTTTTATAATTCCTAATGCGACTCACGTTACCTAGCACTCGAATATTCCAAATAGCCGAGAGATCCATGCTTTTAGGGCAAGGACAACATCATCAGATATGGTATAAATCGGTTTTCCAGTGACACCATTGTTGTGACCATGCAAGACCAGGGATACAACCAAGGACCCGTAGTTTGCTGGACGAGCGTTCTAACCATTGAGCCAAGTCCAGATGTTAGGCTCAAGGGCCTAACAGTAACACTGTCTAGATTTATTGCATTGGGGAGGAAAGTGGTCCAAGTGTCAGCCCTTCCAAGTCTAGCATCTGGACTTCTGGCTCATTAGTTTGAGCACATGTTAGGTTTCAAATTCAATTCTCGGCCTTGTTTACTAGAATTTACATCACTTTGCTTACCAAAATGAATGTGTCCATACTTTGTGACTTTATTCAGTATAGCTGTTATGATCAGTCCCAACACTCTTGAATTGTAACAAGTGATGTATATGACCCATATCCCTGCTAGCGCTATTGTCAGGAAAAACATAAACAGGGACGACCGATTAAGTTGTCTCTGGATGTCATCCACAAATGTGGACGAAGAATCATTCTGACTTGAAACCTCCTCAAAGGATATTCCATCCCCATGGTTATGACTCTCCATTTCTCTTTATGCTCCGGTAAAATTTCCTTCAGTTATGACCAATGTTAGTTCCTGTTAATGAAAAGTTAAGTCCGATCCATTGTCATTGTGTAATTCTTTTGTCATCATATGCTTCATTCACCACTTATCTGGATGCGGCAGCTGTTCCGAGTATGACAGCTGATCACTGACACTATCGTCGTGTATCGAGTCGAGATTTCTGTTCTCACTTTCCATGGTTAACTCTCCATTTAGCGAGATTAGATGTACGCATGCTCTATATCACATCAGACATATATCCAGTTATTAAATACTGCATAATAATGGAGATATTATGGCGATATATATCCAAATAAAAACAAGAAATTAAGTCATGCAAGGCGACACCTAATCCGCGAAAATCATATACCGGAAATCAATGGTTGCAAGCAATTAAAGAAACGGAACCGGGCTTTTACGTTTTGCCGGAACTTGAGTGTGCTCCTTTCCCATACAAATATAACATAATTCAGTTTCATGTATACAAGTCGATGATATTTCTGTGTTGAAAGTCCACTCATTTACATTTAGATTAAATGTAGTGAATGCACAGTTCAGACAGTAATTTGGTATTAAAGAAATAAAATTCAAGAAGTACCACACGTTTTTCAAAGCTCTTGAAGTCCTAAAGAATATTGCCCTATGGCATATGTGTAATTGATTCATTTATGAGGAATTATATTCTACTGGATGCATTATATACAATTTGTCATGGGACAATATGACAAGTTGGGAATAATCACAGGTTAGAGGTGGTAAATACATGTACATGTACTGGTTACACATCCCTAATATAAATACATGTACATGTAGCTACAAATCCCTAATATAAATACATGTACATGTAGCTACAAATCCCTAATATAAATACATGTACATGTAGCTACAAATCCCTAATATAAATACATGTACAAGTAGCTACAAATCCCTAATAGGATAGAGCCAGGTGCCCGGAAGGAGTCGGCTGTCGGCATGTCACAATGGTAAAGTTCTTTGTCGTATCTTTCACATTCGGCAAGTGACTTTTTTTGAAAATATATTTTTTATACGTGATAGCTATATTAGAAGATCGCATCATATCAGTGGTGAAGTAAATAATATAATAATAAATTAATACCAAACCTTTAAGCCAGTCAGTGACGTTTGTGTGAGAGATTCTAAAGTTTAGCTTTAAAGAAAAACAAACCCCAAGATAGGTCAATATAAAGAAATACAATCCCTAAGATAGGTCAATATAA
>JACSZP010027273.1:0-22329 GCA_016161895.1 Pinna nobilis
AACGTCTTCTTGCCCGGCCCGACATTTGGTGCATGCACCAATTGACTTTTTTGTATATACTTTATGTGATTGTATAACATTGAATTTGTCACCAAACAAACAAATCAAATCGATATGGGAAGATTTTCAATCCAAAGTGTAGGCCTATTACCGAAATATTTCATTACATTCAATATCATATGATCTATTTAATCCTTTCTGTTTTAAACATTTTCCAGGATATGCCGAAAAAAGGTCTATGCGATTTCAACCTATACGACTTGGACGAAGATGGTAGAGTAGACGAAACGGAAGTTAGAGTAATGAAAACGATGACTGGACTAGATGGACTTGATGAACTTTTTGGATCTGTTGACGTGAACAAAGGTTTGTGACTTTGTTTGACTTAACGCCATACTCGTTAATCTTTTCGCCATCTGATGACGGCAAGATTTTATTGATGGAGGAAGTCATTCTGATCCACAAAATTACCGTCCCATAACCCTGTTAAGTTGTCTTGGTAAAGATTAACAAAATATGCTGATAGTATTGATCTTATCAACGAAAATCAGAGTGGTTTTAGAGCTAACTATTCCACAGTGGATAACATGTTTACTTTGTATTCTTTAATTGAATTATCGTTTTTAAAGAAAAAGAAACTTTATTGTGTTTTCATTGACTGCGTTTGATGAAGTGTGGAGGGCAGGGTTATGGAGTAAGTTATTTAATAATCATATATCAGGAAAATGCTTAAAAGTAATCATTAACATGTATAAAGGTTGCAAATCTAAAATATGTTACAATAACAATTTTTCTGATTATTTTCCCTGCCAAAATGGAGTCCGTCAGGGCGAAAATTTGTCTCCATTATTATTTGCCCTCTTCCTAAATGATTTAGAAGATTTTTTGACACATGAAAACGTGAAAGGGTTAGACTATTTAACTGAAGAAATTGAAAACAAGATTAATTATTATTTAAAGCTCATGGTTATTATGTACGCAGATGACACTGTTTTAATGTCTGAAACCAAAGCTGATCTTCAGCATCAGTTGAACTGTTTGGAAAAATTTCTGTAACGAACGGAAGTTACAAGTTATTATTGACAAAACCAAAGTATTACATAAAGTAATAATTTTTGGTATTTCATATAAAAAAAACAGTGAAATTAAACTTGCGAAAAGTTTTAAATACATGTACTCGGGAATATTGTTCTCAAGATACGGTTCTCCTCAACACGTAAATATGTGGTTCAAAGAGCAACTAGGGCTGCTTATGAAATAATAAAAAATCACGAAAGCTGAATTTTACTATTGACACCCAAATTGATATGTTTGACAAAATGGTAACTTCAATCCTTCTGTATGGGTGCGAGGTATGGGGTTTTGAAAATTTAGATATTATTGAAAAACTTCGTTTAAAATTTTATTTAAAATTTATGAAATTTATTCTGAATTTAAAATCTTCTACTCCAAACTTTATGATATATGGTGAATTAGCAGGATTTCCTTTTAACATAAACATAAAATTGAGAGTGATGAAATATTGGGTCAAAATATTAAACGGCAAAGAAACCAAATATCCATGTACATGCATTTTGTATAAATTTTCATATGCGGTGTCAAGAAATAATGAAAACGTTAATTTTAAGTGGATCAATTTTTTCAAGAATATTTTACAAAGTTGTGGTCTAAACTATATTTGGCTCACACAGATTGTGCTAAATCAAAAATTGTTTCTTGAGACCTTGAAGCAAATTTTTCTTGATCAATTCAAACAAAAATGGATGGCTGATTGTAATGCCTCCAGCAAAGGAGTAGTTTACAATTTATTTACTTATTCTTGTACTCGACAAAGTGTGACACAACGGGTGTCACGCGTGGTGTAGGAGTTGCTTACCCTTCCGGAGCACTTGAACTCAACCCCGGCTGTTAGTGGGGTTCGTGTTACTGTATTTTTAGTCATAAGTGTATTTCAGTGTGTAGTTTTGTCTCCTTTTCGTTTGTCATTGACTTTTTGAATTTGGAATGCCCCATGGTATCCTCTACTTTACCCCTTTCATTAAGAAACTATTTACATGTTGATGTATCAAGAAAAAACTTTGAAGCAATTGTGAGATTTAGAACTAGCAGTCATAAACTTCCTATTGAAACTGGTAGGTGGGGGAATATTCCGAGGGATCAAATATTGTGTTATTTGTACGGAGAAGTTACCTGGGACGAATATCATTATATTATGGTTTTCAGATCTTTGAATGATGTTAGAAATGTGTATTTACCTTTGATATATACATCTTATCCAATACATTGAATTTTTACAACTTATTTCCATGCCAGAAAACTCTAGTCCTTAATAATCTATCAAAATTCATTCAGACTATCAATAAGAGAGTTAAGCCTAAATGTGTACACTTATGCGTTATATTCTATTATTCTATGTAGTGTATTGTTTCTATTTATATCTTCTCGATGTTGTATTATTGTATAGTGTGAGAATAACGAGAATTGAATTGAGAACCCGGTTATAATTACACCCTTGTGAGGTCACTGAACGTAAACTTGCGATGTTTCTCACATAATCAACTGTTTTTTATCTGTTCTTGAGGCTTGAACCCGCGCTGACTAGAGGTGAAAGATTTAATGTTTTAACGCGCCATATATTCTAATTATTTGACCACGGTCCCCTCCCGTGACCGAAGGTATCCTTTCATTATTGTTTGTCAGTCATTTCTAATCCATTCAGTCTGAAAAGTATGTTTTGCTAAGACATTTACATTTTATCGTTCTGTCTATAAGACTTTCGTTATCATGATAGATCAATAAAGTATCATTCACAGTTGGCCTGTCAAATATGAGATCGATGTGACAACAGACAGCAACACGTTTTATTCTCAACCCAAACTTACCCATGTATGAGAAGGCGGATGGTCTATTTCCGATCTCCCTTTATGAGATAAGGTCGATTTCTATTTCAATACCACGGACTTTACATTATTGTGTAACAATACCCTGCCCTCTGTGGCTATAACATTTTCATGTCACAACTTTAGCATTATTATCCTGTTGCCTTTTTATTCTGAGATTAAGATGACTCGTGAATGGATATCGTTGAACTCTTTAAACCGCCAACTAAGATATGCCATTTTCAATAGGAAATGCCCTCAGTAAAATGATATGAAGTACTCCAGTCAAGTATATCAGATGATATTCTAGAGTACGATCCATTGCAGTATTAGAAATTACAAATAAAAATTATTCATGACTTTTTACATTGGTTTAATTGAGTTTCTAAGGAGCTTTTGCTTTATGCTATTGCAACCTACCTATCCGAATTAAATTGGTCTTTTTCCCAGTTCGTTTCATTTTTCTATTGATCGTAGAATAATGATCAGTACCAAGAGATTCTAATTGATTTTTTCAGATGGTAAAATTACACCGAAGGAATTTGCCTTGATTAACTGTGACAAAGGTGAGAATGTTACTTTTATTATCATGCGCAGATCCAGGATTTTTTTCACAGGGGGTCCAACTTGCGGTAAGAAAAACCTCAACCCTGTTAAAATGAGAATCTAGATATAATTGACCAATAGTAGTATATATTTTTCCAATTATAGGGGGGGGGGGGGGTTCCGGCCCCCCCCCCCCCCCCCCCNNCCCCCATCCCCCCCTCTAGATCCGCGCATATTATACTTGCACTAGTATGAGATATATTTGACCTGCTCTAAATGGTACACGTATTGACAAACGCCGAATAAAGATACAGACTAGTTCATATGTGGCATGCTAGAGAAATGAAATACATATACATGTATCTGAAAAAAGTTGTACGGATCAAATTTCCAAATTAATTCATCAATGTGTACATACAATGTATTTCCCGATAAACAGACATAGAGCTTTGAGATCTTTTTTTTCAGCTTTCAGCAATGATGGCCGTGGTGAAAAGGAGGTCTTACAGGAGAAAAGCACTCAGTGATAGGAAATCAGGAAATGTATTTCAAAGTTCTTTTGAAAATGGCCTAAGACTATCAAACTTGTCATAAGTCGGCCGCTTAGAAAACATCGCGGGTTAAATTTGAAGAAACTGTAAATTCTGAATTTTGATGAATAAATCCATTCAATCTACTTTAAGTATTTGTCATATATTTGTTGTATTTACAACATACCGGGTTATATGAAAATGCCTGCTGTGACATTGCAAATGAGATCGCAAAGCCTGTTACGGTTGTCGAAATAAATCTTCAGTCAGTTCATAATTCGTTTCATCACCGGTGTCTATTTCTATAGATCCGACATCTGTGAATAAATAGTTTTGTTGGTTTAAGAGTTTTGTATATACATGTACAAAGCAATCTCGTCCAATACAGACCACACATTTTCAGTATCCTTGTCATTAGTTAAAAAAGTTGACTGTAGAAGATACCAAGGGGAAATCAATAATTCAAAAATCCAAAGGCAGACGAAATCATGGCCAAACAAAGAAGAGACAACACAAACAGCTATCAACACAACAAGACGTGTAAAACCGAAAAATAAAGTAACACGAACCCTCTACCAAAACTCAGGGGTGAGTTCAGGTGCTCCGGCTAAGCTTTTTCAACTTCACATAGAAGAACATGTTCCTAATGAGTTAATCAGACCAATATAAGCCAGTCAACTGGGTGGTCTTCAAAGCGACGTTCCATTGTATATACACTGTATACACGTATGAAAAAATGACAAAACTTTTTCATATACGAGGATTAGAGAAGTCATTCCAATTGCCATCGAAGCTTTCGATAAAAATAAACCAGGTTTCCACAATTTCAGTAGCTGCATCTGAGTTCAAAGATTAATTACGAAAAAATCATAGAATTGTAATCAAGTCAGAAAGAGCAGAAAAGTAATTTCGTGAAAAGATAAAGGTATCATCAATCAATCTCTTAACTAATATAAGGAATACAAAATAAACAGTTGGGCAAACATGGACCCCTGGATATACCAAGTGAGAACAGATGTATAGGAAGAGCGGTAAACATCCCCTGTGGATCGGTTACACCTGTCGTGGCCCCTACACTCACGTGCCAAAAGTATGTCAACTAAAGTCATTTTCCCATTACTTTCTATGTTAAATAATTCTTATTTAAATACTTGTCCTGACTCATACATTTAATAAAATCTTTTAAAACGTTGCAAATTTGTATGAAATTTTCTAAACAGGTTTGGAGTGTATCAATTTCTTTTTATGAAAACTGCAAGTGTTTAAATGTGACAGGGAAAATATGTAGCGTCATTTTCTTCTTTGTTCATATTACACGGCGTCAACAAAATAAAATACTTTTTGCAAAGAAAAATTGTTATTTATCTGAGATAAAGCTTTAAAGACATGTAAACCTAAAACCAAATGAAAATAAATAAAATTTCTTGTAAACATACAAAATTTTGAATGAATTGATGAACTTAGCATGAATTTGTGATAGTTACTGAAAAAAAATTGATTTTGCATAGAAAGCTATGGGGAAATAACATCAGTTGACAAACTTTGGGCACATTACTGTATATACATGTATTGATCCGGTAAACGGGCTAAACCGTAGTCAAAGTTAGATTTTTAAGTACGACCTAGCACTTAGTTTGAAGTACATCAGACAGTATTCTATCCAATGGCAGGTTGCATTGGCAAACCTTTACACATTCAAGGCATACATACAACGGTGTCTGTTTAATGTCATTAATTATTTATTTTCGAATACACAAATGGATTTACCTATGTAACTTATACGCGCATTTATTGTTTGAAATATTTCTTATCGGTCAGTCTATAGTTATGTTTCCAGTACATGTATAATAACATCCGATACAGGTACTCGAACTAAGTTCAGGAATACTTATGGATAACATAATCTTACTTATATATTGATCTTAGGTGTCGAACTCTTCTATGAAAATATCATTGAGAACTCTTTTTTTTGCACATTTGTCTAGAATATCAATACGTCATAATGCATAGATTTTAGAATGGGAAACAAAGGTCAAAGGGCGAAATAGATTTTCTGTACAATTCTAAAGAAAAAATCACATTTTGGGTGTTTTCATGCTTTCAAATTATTTCGTTTTATTTAACAAATTATTTAAATTTGATTGATTATAAAGTAACATAAAAATGAAGAAGAACCACGTGATAATAGGAACTTCAAAACTTATATGATACTAAGTTGGGAAGAGAAATGAAGTATATATAAAAAAAAAAAACAATAGTGTTGGATAGGACCAGTAGGTGTCCTGAATAAGCAGCGTGTCCTGACAGAATTCTCGGCACGTATATATACAAAATGTAAAGTGTGTTATCTTCCAGGAACAATTAATAAAACTTGAGTATTTAAATTATAATTGCAGATATACTGTCAATCCAGACATTTTCGCGAAGCTTTATGTTGGTGCATACCGTGGTCTTTGATATATTAGCGAGAGAGCTATACCGGTTAAGGTTATGGCTCAATGTTGTCTGGTCACGTTTTATGTCAGATTAAATTATCAGCCGATACATTTGTTTTTGCGTGCAAATGTCCTAGTTCAATTACGCGATATTAAAAGTTTAGTGAATAATATAGAATTTACAGAATTCAAAATTATAAAACTTTGTCTATATAAATAACCAGAGGTGAAAAGGTCAATGTATCTGCATGTAATGCAGATGTTGTGATTATATAAACAAAAACTCGGTCTCTGAAAACATTAAGTCTCAATGTTTTATACAGTAAGTCAGATTAAGCTCTAGTTTTGTCATGTTTAATTTTGTCGCGGTGTCTCTGGTTGCCATGCTATTCCTCATATTAGACCACATGCACATCAGATGCATGCATTAAGATGTTGGAAAAGTGATACACAAGCGTAGACAATGTTCGTTAAGAAAATACAGAACAACTGTCTTATCTGTCATCAAAACACAAGTTTTTAAGAATTCAAGATAGAGAGACTTGTAATTAATATCTAATTCAGTTTTTACTCTAAATAAAATCATCTCCAAATTGTAAAACTTCATCCGCTGAGTAATTTCCATTTTCTCCCCCCTCTTTGTAAATAGAGCAACAAAAGATAAACATTGGCCTATACACTTAACAAGTAAACGTGTGAGTTTAATTGAATTAAGTACAACAAACCGCGACATACAACTTTTAAAACAAATATAGAATAGCAATACTCAGATGGAAGAAGGTGCAAAACCGTTGTTATACCTTAGCTTAAAGATTAGAAAGTCATTTATATTTATATATATATACAACTTCAAAATAAAACTATTGTTTTTCTATTGTTTCAGGATTAATTTATTTCATTGCCGTTCATTTTTTTTCTTTTTTCTTATTTACAAACTGACTGGACGCGTACTATAAAATGAGCCGACTAATCCAGTTGTTATCAGAGATATATCACACTCATATTGCATGTCTATGTTGTCATTGGTTGTAATACGATATCATGACAGGTGCTTCCATTAGAGAACCAAATCCCGAAACAATCAAAGGCATAATTATACCTATAATTATGGCGCACGCCAACAACAATTTTAAAATTTGTTGAACATTCGCGATGGGTGTGGCATCCCGACAGAGAACGGTGACTTCATCCGAACACCTGGTAACATCCCATTAGGGATCTGCAATTGTTATCACAATGAGACCATTATTATTCCCATCTCTGTATATACTTTATATCCCTTGGTACTTCCCCTCTCATTTATGATAAGCGTATTTTTACATAATTAGATTTCATTATTACACTGGTTATTTGATATTCATTTTATTGGAGAATATCTGATGCTGAGAATTTAACATAACCCGGATACAACATAGAACATGTTGTCATTATCGGTATACAGCATACTCTTAAATATCAAAACAGGATGTTTCCGGGATATCAATTTCCGCAGCATAAAAACTAGTCACGGAAACCTATTAACACTGTTAAACTGACTCACCGTAAAATGGTAAAGACATTTTTTCCTCGTTGCTTTTCATTTCGTTTCTGTCGACTGTTAATGAATTAAATGCAATTCTTCAGGGCATGATAACTGGGAACGCCGACTCCTTCCGGACACCTGGTCCCATCCCATTGTGAATTTTCAATTGTTTTCCATGTTGGGCCGTTATTACTCCTCTACTTGTAATGCTTATTAAGACTTGGATTTTTTAACAACTCTTGGTACTTCAAAAAATTTATTTCATGAACACAAACCGCCCCGGTCGTCTGATATGTGTACCATTTGCTTCTCTTGTTTTCATTTGTGGTCGTTACAAACCTAAACTGTTGGTAAAACTAATAGCTGATCTATTCATAAGTGCTCGACATTTGAAGTGTGTTGTACAATGGTCACAATTGTTAGACAGAGACCAGTGTTGAATGGCCTCCACTGTTATTCCACGACGTCTCCATAGGGGTGAAAGATTCCCGTATCTGGTATAACAGTAAAATAGTTACAGCTGCAACAAAGAACGTATTTTACAACTTCCTGTCTTATTGAATTATCTAGTTGTTGATTGCAATTACCGGTATTAGTCCCGGACTTGCTGACAGAAACGCGAATTCGTGAGTGGAACGTTAAACAGGAACAAAGACAAACGTTTAAATTGAAAAAAAACATACAAAGTTGTGTTTGAAAACAAACAATAAAAGGGAAAAGAAAAAATCAAAATAGCGATATACCTTCTTCGTTGCAGCTTAACTAAATAGAGCAACAACATATTATGACTGCAAAAAACAAAACATCACAATAATTATAAAAATTGTTTCACTGGAAAAGCATTGACATTCTTTTTAATTTTGACCTCGGTCAATCCTTTGAAGACCTGAAACTAGGGTGTATTGTATTTCTGGGGGAAAATATCGTTAGGCCTGTAAGTGGACACCAGTAGAAATCATGCCATTGCGAGTAAATATACATGATGCTCGTCATCAATAAAAGTCACAATTTGTCAGAATAAATTTCTGCAGTAAGCACTATTTTTTGTGCCACAGAGATGGCGGGTAATAGTACGTCGTGGACGTACCATCAGATATTTCTTTGGTACCATTGAGCATCTTAAAATTTCTTGAAAGGTCTACAGATATTTGTAACAAAAAATAGGGGAGAAGCAAACATTATGGGGAATCAGATTATTGGACTTCGGATAAGTAAAGATAACAAAATTCTATCTGATCACAAATTCTATTGTACATCAATACCATGGAGGCAGAGTTTGGATTTACAATTAATCCAATTAGCATTTAAAGTATATATTTTAGAATTGAGATTGTTAAAATAATTTTGAGATTTGTATGTAAATTTAGTATCGTTTAGTCAATTTAATCTGACTTCTTGATAGTAATATCAAGCTGAATGTGTTTAATAGAATCAACTGTGAAAATTCAAAACTAAAACAAAGTCTACCCTTGCAAGAGTATTTTTCTAAGCTATGATTTCAAAATGTTTTGATTACACAGTTATATCTACAAGCATATACGTCAATACCATCATGATGAATCAAACCCAGACAAATATTTACATGCAAAACTCCGCATTACAGCTTGTATCATTGAAGATAAGAAAAACTCGAATGACATGATAATCAATTGTCAATCGTTGAATCCAAAAGAGCAGCGGAAATTAAGAACACAGCAAAATATAGTAATATATCTACACATTTATGGCAACTGTCAACTTTCGAACCCAAACAGAAGCAGAAATTACAAACACTGCAAAATAATGTAATAGATCTACATATTTATGGCAACTGTCAACTGTCAGTCTCAAACAACAGGAAATTATGAACACGGCAAAATATAGTACCTGGTAATAGCTCTACATATTTATGGCAACTGTCAACTGTCGGTCCCAAGCAACAGAGGAAATTACAAACACGGCAAAATATAGATATGATAGATCTACATCATATTTATGGTGATGCTTTGTTTAATAAATAAAATATTTGATTTATAACAATATTTTTTCGAAATTTAAGAATGAATTCTGAGATCGATCACTGTTTTGTTACCTTTACCTAAAGCAGGGGCGAAACGAAGAATCCCTTCATATCCTTTGCCTGGAACCCAACTTTTATATCTCAGTCAAAAGACATTATAGCATTTGAACATTCCTTTCATATACTTCGCCTAGGATCTAGATATCATATCTTAATTAAAAGGCAAAAGACTTTTAAACTTTCCTATCTTATCTTGCTCAGGCATCCGACTTTTCTATGTCAATCAAAGGACTGAAGACATATATTCGTCTCTATCATGTCCATACCCTGGCACTCAACTTTTATATCATCAAATAAAGGAGACATTTATACATGTCTATCATAATCTTTGCCTGGCACCTCTTTTTTCTCTGCCTCATCAAAAGACAAGAAAAAGATATAAATTGGATAGACATAATTACGTAGCCTACAGCTTAGCCTCATTTATCCAGGCACTTTCTCCCAAGCAAATTGTTTGGATAAATGAAGTGTCGGATTACTGAAACATGCTTATAATAATAACCAATGTAATATGAGAACTTTGATCCCTAGAAATTTTGTAAGCATCCTGATTAATGAGGCTCGCCTGTACACAAATATTTATATTCTGTGTTAAAAATTTCATTAACTGGCCAACATACATATCCAGGAAAAATAAAGGAAATGGAAATTAAAAAAAGTGTATCTCCATAAGAACGGACAAGGATCTTCAAAGGAATGAGATCATGTACCCAGGGAGACACAGCTTCTGCTTTGTTAGGAACACTTGTCAGTTCCATTCTAAAGTAGAAGTCAAATTAGATAAGTACTATATTATGATGAAATCAAACCTAATGTTATTAACAGTTAATGTTGTATGATTTGGTTCTTAAAACAACCTTACAAACCGAACCCCATGGAACTGTATTCACCTTTAGATCCAGAGGTCATGTGTTTGTATGTGCTTGGCAGGGATGGCTGACTTCCATGTCCTTCTAATGAGACAGTAATACCAAGATCCTGTGTCACAACGACAACAGAGTGTAAGATTGTCAAGCCATATCATACGAAGTCACTTGTATTATTGTACAATAAGATTGTAAAGCCATATCATAAGAAGTCACTTGTAACTATTGTAAAATAAGATTGTAAAGCCATATCATAAGAAGTCACTTGTAATTATTGTAGAATAAGATTGTAAAGCCATATCATAAGAAGTCACTTATAATTATTGTAGAATAAGATTGTAAAGCCATATCATAAGAAGTCACTTGTAATTATTGTAAAATCTAGAATCTTTAATCTATCTAGAATCAATAGTCTAGAAGCTATAGTGAGAAACTGAGAAATAAAGATCAAAATAACTAGAAGCTATAGTGAGAAACTGAGAAATAAAGATCAAAATAACTACATGTTCAAAGTGACAACGAGTGACTTAACTCGAGCAAACTAAAGACAAAAATACACCGAATGCAAGTCATGCAGACTTACTCGTTTGAGGAATCAAGGAGAAAATCAAAGAAATCGCTCTTATAAGATGCCCCAACAATGTGCCACCGTCATTTACCAAACGTTTTCTCGCAAAAATTGTTTCTTTAACATGCGCGGATCCAGGATTTGTTTCCAGGGGGGGGGGGGGGGGGGGGGGGGGGGGGGGGGGTGTCGATATTTTCCAGGGGGTCCAACTTGTAAAAATGAAAAACCTATCATAATTGACCAATATTGGTATATATTTTGCAATTCCAGGGTGGGGTGTCCGCCCCCCTCTAGATCTGCACATGCATTTAACAAAAGAACTGAAAGGGGAGAATAACTCTAATGTAGCAACTAAATGACCAAAGATTCAGGGAAACATAACTCTGGTGTGACATGACAGAGATAAGACTCGCATAGCTCCAAAGATCAGAATACATGTACCTGCAACCAACTCTCTGTCTGTCACATTATATATATGTATCAGCTGAACAACATGAGAAACATAATGCGCTGGTTGTAGGAAGATATGAGGATTTATTTATCCAAGCAAGTCATATTTCCCCAACGATAAAGCCCTAAGGGAATAGGATTTTTCACAGGGAAACAAATCTTTATATCTCCATATAACCAGGACAATTGTTTATGTATACTAAAATATGTAATCAATAAGGGCTATTGATCATAAGCCATAACTGGGAGGGGGGGGGAGACAACCAAAAGCAGACATGACACACGTGAGGGAGACATGGGGTGTAGACTTTGGAGGTGTAATTATATCAATAAAATAAGTAAAAACACAAGGCAATATTTAAAGTATTTCATTATGTTTTACTTACTATCAAAAGCTTTTTTCTTGAAATTAAGATTTAACACAAATGTATGGATAAAATGCATCATGAATTTAAAAAAAAAAAATAATGCATGTTTACAAAATGTTCTCACTTTTTATGTAATGCATTGGATAATGTTTGAAATAGTTTGTCAAGTTATATCACAAAGTGAAGAAAATGTAATAATAACATGCAAAAAGTGATAAGAATTTCCATAGTAGCAATTACTGATATATGAGAACTAGAGGTTAATTTCATATTTCATATGACAAATTCTTCATAAAAAATTCCTGAAATAATAAAATTGATTAAGAAAAAATCTGAAGACTTATTTCTAGACTCTTAACATGCATTCAAGCAATATAACATTACATTAGACTTTTGCTGATGAATGACTCACAGATTAACATTCACACATCAGTATCGACAGGCTCCCCTTTCTCACATTTCTCCCTCCCTCCCATTTTTGCACAAAGCAAATAATCCCTATAAAGCACTGTATAAAAGCATAGCTCATGTTGTATCATGAAGCACATGTTTTGTCCATGTAAAAAAATACACTGCAGAAATAAAGTTTGCAAATTTTTGTAGTTTTTCATCCAGATGTTCTTTTTTTACGATTTGTCCATAAAATGTGGTTGTCCACCATTATCACGTCGTCTTGTTAAGATTTCACATCCAATGTCTGTTACAAGAAGTGTGTGTTCAAATTGAGCAGATCTTTTACCATCTTGAGTTACTGCAGTCCAGTTGTCTGGCCACATTTCATCTCGCCATGTCCCTGGAGGAAATCAGAATAATCATAAAATATACCAAGCTATCTATTGTATCATATATCAATATATTCTTCATATAAAGTGGAACCTCATTAATCCAGACATTTTTGTTCCCAAGAAAGTTGTTCGGATATTATATGAAGCGTCTGGATTTCTGGAACTTAATGGCAAGTGCAGTTTGAAAATTTTGTTCCCAGGAAATTTCATCCGTAAGGTGAAGCATCCCGATTATAGGCGTCTGGATTAATGGGGCTCGACTGTATTTGAAAGTATATTTTTACTTTTCATTGCTATATTAATTCAAGTTCATGTAAGGTGGTCAATTAGTGTTGTAACATGTATATCACAATAACACCGTATATTGATGGGAGTATATTTTTCTTTGTAGTTTGTCAAGTCTGTCAAGGGTATGTCGGATTTAGAATGCAATTTACAGTTGACATTACACTGTGCCTTACTTAGAGTATGTGTTCTCACAACTGTTATAGTTCATTCACTTTGCAATGATTTGTAACATACATTTGTACTTTGCAAGAAGAGACCTGTCATCTTTTTATTACATGTAGCCTGACATTGAATTATTGACTCTAACTGCATTTAAGCAGCATATAAAAAGAGAAATATGAATGTTGAAAGCCTAAATTTTTCAGAAAAAAAAACACTGAAAGACACAGTACGGAGGACAGCAAGTTTTCTGAAATATTCTATCCTTATAGTGCATGGTATGTCAGTCCATGGTATGTCAGCAATCATTCATGGTGTGGGAGCTCCAATCAAAAGTTGCAGATCACAGTGCTTATAATATCCATGACCAAAAGACATCCATTAATCTGACATAAAGGTACATGTAACTACTAAAGAGCATCTAGCGCCTCAGTTGCCAAAAGGTTAGCGCCGTAAATCAAAAAGTTTCAACATCCCCGATTCATACTGAGGATTCAGTTTCTAATATCCGGTACCGAAGAATGATGGACAGAGCACTTGAAGAGGGCTGCAGAGATCAGTGGCTAAAGTACCTCTACAGCAACTCACAGCTGAAATGACCATAATACTGAGAGGTTGTTTCATAAAAGTTATCAAAACATAAACATACCTTCTGATATCATAGGCTCTATTGTAAAGGAATGACCAGGCTTCATCACACCCACAGCTTTGTTCTCTACAAGGATAAGTAGGAGTGTTATAAACATCTGAGAATTTTGTCCATAGACCTATCAATAGAACTCTTCTTACAATGTAAATAATTAACATGACACAAATACTAACCTCAGGTTGTAGGTGAAATGTTTTCTATTATAGCGGTTTTGAGATACTGTGGAACATGAAAATATATTAAGTCAATGAAGTAGACAGGAATGTTGGATTGCCCTCATTAGGAACAAACTCATTTACCTGTGTATCAGTGCTGGTATAAGGATATTACTCTTTTAATCTTTCCGTCCTAAAATAAATTCTTTACCATTGTGAAAAAGATGTTCAAAAATATACCCTTTTGCTAACATTAGAAAAGTCCAAACTCTTTCATAACGCATCATGCAATGCTCATCTACTTTTGTATACATGATATTCAAGGGAAACGGTTACACCAACAAGTTTTTCTCTTGAATTATCTGCATCTGTAATTCGGAATACTGATCCCACACTTGTGTTGCATGTATTGCTTTGATTAAATTTAATGAGTTATGATGCGGATGAGCACAATATACCCCATCCATAAGAAACCCCAACTTATGGAAATATCCATGACCACAGTGTATTCTCTAACTTGTATCACACATGTATTTCTTTGATAACACTAAAACTTGGTGATACTGATACACATAAGATCACATCACACATAAGAAATGTCATAAACTATACATGGAACACATATCCACAGTTACAGTATTGACATTATAAAATGGCTGACCAATAATGGTCATTTTATACTTACTACTGTAATGAGGAACACTGGGGGCTGTGTGGAACAATCTGAAATATAAGTATATGTCAGTTAATGACTGATTTTTTTTTTAAGGATAAACAGGATGACATCTCCCTAGATGGTCCACATTTACGGAAAAAGTCAAAGTCGAAAAAATCAGATAGGAATGCTTGAGGAGTAATGGTATTAAAATTCATTTAGCTGTTTTCATTTGTAGCTAAGGTATTTTGATGATAACTGATGGTCAGATTCATGCACCAAATAGGTGTAGTGAGTATACTTCTACTTCTCTAAGAGTGAGGATTAGATAAAATTGAATTATTTTAAATTTCAAATGGCATGTGTACAATAACATACACTGTTCCTGTAATCCAATTAGTTGTTATCCAGCAGATTGCATTCTTAATTTTCCCCAGGTATTTTGGAGCAACTAAATCAGGATCTTAATATACAATGAGATCTGTGATAAAGACCCCCTCCTCTATTACAGATTCACTATTTTAAGATAATTTGTTGGCATGATTATTCAATAAGATCTTTCTAGAGTTTGATCCTTCACTACTTACTGGTGTATTCCATGGCCGCAGTAACTCCGCACCACTGAGAAGCCATGTGCTTGTGCATGTCGCTGTATTATATTACCAATTTCTCTATACCGAACACCTGGTTTAACTGAAAGCAGAAGGTAATAATAGTTGTTGAGCGCTTCACAAAAATCAACAAATCTTTATAAGAAAAATGACATAGAGTAAGTGTTTTTACAGGTACTTACCCTTTCATCTATTAATTCTTATTTGCTGAACACAATAATTACAAGTGTATGATGGCTGCAAGATAAGTGTTGAAGCTCATATGTAAGTAACAGGCCTTCCCAGGCAGGGTCACACTTGAGTCTTTACATAGTATGTATAAACCCTGCAGCCTACCTAGGTAAATTAGTATATAATGAGTCTGCCATATCAGCATCAATAGCTTTTAGTCCTAGACCTTCCTTGTGTTAAAATTGATTCACTGCTGTCTCAGCGATTATGTCCATTTTGCTGAGGAGAAAGGTCACTTGCCTTGTTTGCTTTAAAGTATTATCTCTTTGACAACAAGTCACCAAATGATACATCATTCGTTACACAGCTTAAATTGGTTGGAAAACCGAAAGGCTGAACATGAGCAACACGTCTTACCAAAATCTCCTTCAATACAAGGCTCAAATCATTTCAATCAAAATTGGCCGTAGTTGTGCTTTTGAAATGAATACAAAAAGTCAAGTAGTCTTGACAAATAATTTAGTGCTCATCAACTGCACTGCACAAGATTCTTATTGTCTGCGGCCAAATTTAGGTGAGATTTTGGTCACTCGCGCCACTGAGCAAAATATCAGTTGTGTTTGAAATTTTGTTTGTGAGACCAAAGTCACAACATGTACTGGCTGCACTGTGCCACTTGCTCACACAATTATGTTGGCCTATGGAATATTTGGTCATGTGACCTACGGAATCTGACTGTTGCGGTCTGCTGAGAGAAGTTAGTTCATTGTCTGCGGAGAGTGTTAGGCAAGCCAAGAGCTCAGGGGAGGGGCGCTGAGCCAATGACTCACACCACATCTGCTCTGTGTGTGGGGGCCTTAAATTGTATGCTTTCATTTTCATACAGTGCATAATAATCTTTACTCATATATAAATTTAGATACATATACACAGGCCACATATATTTCTGTGCAGAGAGACTCTAGCATGTCCATTTACACATACATATAAACCATAAATAAACAAACAAACAAACAAATAAGAAGACCGTTAATTTGAACTTACCCTCATCTATTGCCATGGAGAGACATTCATGTGTTGTTTTGACCAGTTTTTTACTTGTTTCATCAACATTTCCAACGAAAAATGTTTCATTTAAATCACCGTGGAAACCTCTATGATACACTGTAATATCGACTGTGTAAAGACAAAGAATGAGAAAACAGTTTTAGAATATTGAATTTAAATGAATATTGAAGCTACTGGCACAGATACAGAATATCATGCTAATAAATAAATTATTCCAAGAACAAAATTTTTAATGATGTCTTAGTTTGTTAGCTTTGTGTGTTTGGGAAGACAAAATAACAGATAAGACAGCAGCATCTGATGTATGGCAAATCTCAGATACATACCATTCATTATATCACCATCTTCCATAGGTCGCTTATCTGGAATACCATGACAAATGACCTCATTCACTGACCTAAAAAAATCAATAATAAAATTCAAGCAACTTGTGTTATGTGTATAACTTTGATGACATTGACTTGTGTTATGTGTACAACTTTGATGACAGTGACCTGTGTTATGTGTACAGATTTGATGACAAGAAACTTGTGTTATGTGTACAACTCTGATGACATTGACTTGTGTTATGTGTAAAACTTTGATGACAGTGACCTGTGTTATGTGTACAGATTTGATGACAAGAGACTTGTGTTATGTGTACAACTTTGATGACATTGACTTGTGTTATGTGTAAAACTTTGATGACAGTGACCTGTGTTATGTGTACAGATTTGATGACAAGAGACTTGTGTTATGTGTATAACTTTGATGACATTGACTTGTGTTATGTGTACAACTTTGATGACAATGACCTGTGTTATGTGTACAGATTTGATGACAAGAGACTTGTGTTATGTGTACAACTTTGATGACAGTGACTTGTATTATGTGTAAAACTTTGATGACAGTGACTTTTGTGTCATATATATAAATCCTTGATGACAGAGACTTATGTGCCATGTGTACAACTTTGATGACAGAGATTTGTGTTATGTGTATAACTTTGATGACAGTGGTTTTTGTGTCATGTGTAAAACTTTAATGACAGAGACTTTTGGGTCATATTTAAATTTTTGATAACAGAGACTTTTGTGTCATGTGTACAACTTTGATGGCAGTGGTTTTTGTGTCATGTGTAAAACTTTGATGACAGTGACTTTTGTGTCATTTGTATACTTACGTACAACAGGACTTAGGAAATCCATAATAATTTAATGGTGATGGATAACACTCTCTGTCTATACATGCCTGAAAAAATTACAGAAAAGTGGTAAAATATAACAAAATGTGCCCTTTATCAGTGTTTTTTTTTTATGTTATTCTGTATAATGATATCATATGTTCTAAATAGAGTATCAGCTTCTGCATGTATGGGTTCATCATAAGTCAAGTAAGCTGACATTAGATTGATTTCATGTGGTGCAGAATACGAATACATATTTCAACAGAAGGTTATAGCTTAATCTGTTGCACTTAATGTGCTATTTAGTTATATAAAGGCAAATTAATCTCACTGAGTTTCCTGATAGTCTGAGACAACAGTGATGTTGATGTCGTACTGATGTTTAACGTCCCACTCAAGAATATTTCACTCATGTGGAGACGTCACCATGTGCCGGTGAAGGGCGAAAAATTTTGCCTATGCTCAGCACTTATGGCCGTAGAGTAGGAGGGGTTCTTTCACATGCCAACACCTACTTTGACACGGGACCTCGGTTTTTACTGTCTCATCTGAAACACATGGATGGCCAACCCCAGCATGGCGCTGCATGGATTCTAACCCTGGACTGTTCAATTCAAAGTTGAATATGCTAACCACTCGGGCACAACGGCCCCAATAACAGTGATAACCCAGGTCTTATACCAGACAATGGAATAAAAGATTTGTAAAACATCACTGCACAGATATTTATTCTCAGAAAAATAAGAATTATTGTAGTTGAAATAATCTGAATATCTGAATAAATTAAATACAGTCATACCTGTTTTAAAAGACCGTCCAAGGGAAGAAGCAAAAAGGGTCACATATGACAGGAGGTCTCTTAATTCAGGTGATTTATATAGGAAAAAGCATTTTGGGAACCACACATTTAGGTCACATAAGACAGGTTTTTCTGTAATTCAGTGGGTCACTAAGACAGATTAAACTGTACTTCTTAAGATACTAAAAACACAAATGCAATGAATATAACTAAAAGCAAGAGAGCTTCAGGAAGTAACCCAGCATTTTTTTACCTCATGTACAAGCCTATCTATCTCTTCTGTCGTTACTCCTACTTTGACCACATCTGCAGCTATATCTATTACCTCTCTTCCCAACTGTAAATCAGAAAGGTCAGCAGTTAGCATATCTAGCTTCATGTGAGACTTACAAGTCAATCTTATGTAGATGCATCTAGCTTCATGTGAGACTTACAAGTCAATCTTATGTAGATGCGTCTAGCTTCATGTGAGACTTACAAGTCAATCTTATGTAGATGCATCTAGCTTCATGTGAGACTTACACGTCAATCTTTTGTAGATGCAACGTAATCTTCAATGTACAGACAATATATTATTTCCTTTGAAGCACAAATACGGTAATGTTTTACAGAGTCCATTAGCTACACACAGAGTATACATAGTCATACTTTGATGAACAAATTTCAAATCTTAGATACACATTGAAATCAGTTTTACCATACTTTCATTATGGACTTTGTGCTTACTTTACAAGCTACTCTTAACCCCTCCTGCTCCTCATCTGTCAATACTTTCACACTCGTTGATCCTCTCATCTGTCTTTCACTTGTTGGCACACCTGATGGGAGATACAGAGAGATAATCACGGGTATTAATATGTAGTACAGCCATACTAACCTATAAAGGTCACTTACCTGTAAGGGAGCATAGAAAAGTGGCCTATATAGACAGGTGGCCTTTGTATAAAGGTTGACATTTCAAGACTTCTTCTCCCAATTTAAAGGTAATTAACTATAGCCTGTACCTATATATCATTTAATTTGGGCTTCCTATCAACTGAACTTATCCTGAATATCCTGGTCAACGAATCAGAGTAGCACTCACAATGTTTTGAGACACAGAGAGGTGATCAAACATATTAAAATTAAATGCAGCCATACTTCCATAGAAAGGCCACTCGCGGAAATATAGAAAAGTGGCCTATATAGCCAAGTGGCCTTGATAAAGAGGTTGATATATAAAGACTTCCTCTCTCAGTCTTAGGATAATACAGTACATAAAAAGTAATATAATCTATATGCTTAATCACTCTTACGTGTAATCAAATTCCAGGGTTAGAATCTGCCTGGGCACACATTTGATGTATATGACACAGATATTGGTTCTAATTCTCCCCTGGCACACATTAGCTGTATATGACACAGATATTGGTTCTTATTATCACCTGGGCACACATTAGCCATATATGACACAGATATTGGTCTTATTATCACCTGGGCACACATTAGCCATATATGACACAGATATTGGTTCTTATTATCACCTGGGCACACATTAGCCATATATGACACAGATATTGGTTCTTATTATCATCTCGGCACACATTAGCTGTATATGACACAGATATTGGTTCTTATTATCACCTGGGCACACATTAGCCATATATGACACAGATATTGGTTCTTATTATCATCTGGGCACACATTAACTGTATATGACACAGATATTGGTTCTTATTATCACCTGGGCACACATTAGCTATATATGACACAGATATTGGTTCTTATTATCATCTGGGCACACATTAACTGTATATGACACAGATATTGGTTCTTATTATCACCTGGGCACACATTAGCTATATATGACACAGATATTGGTTCTTATTATCATCTCGGCACACATTAGCTGTATATGACACAGATATTGGTTCTTATTATCACCTGGGCACACATTAGCTTTATATGACACAGATATTGGTTCTTATTATCACATCTGATGAACAGGAGATAAATAATGACAAAGGTTGGACTCTTACCCTAAAATGTTCAGGAGAGGAAACTCCCACAGAACCACTACTGACTCTACTAGGATTGAACTATGAATACAGTGGAACCTGTCCTAAGAGACCATTTATATGTTTTGTTTGTTTTATTGTTGTTTAATGTCCCACTCAAGAATACTTCACTCATATGGAGATGTCACTGTGTGCCGGTGAAGGGCAACAAATTTTGCCTATGCTCGGCACTTATGGTCGTAGAGCAGGGAGGGTTCTTTAAATTGCCAACACCTACTGTGACACAGGACCTTGGTTTTTACTGTCTCATCCAAAAGACAGGGACGGCCAACCGCAGTGTAGAGTGGCGCTGTGCAGACTCGAACCCCGTACCATTCGATTCCAAGTCGAACACGCTAACCCTCGGCCACAGCGGCCCCCGACCATTTATAAGAAAACATGTTTTTGAATAGTCATATGAATAAAACCTGTTATGAGAGACCACCTGTCTTGAAAGACCATATTTCCATGGCAGAAGGAGTGGTCTCTCAAGACAGAATCTACAGTAACTGTAAAAGCATAAGTTACTCCTTATGTCTGCTTCTATCAGGCATGTTTACTCTCATTCTACCATAATACGCATAGATAAATCATTCTAAAATGGCTGTATAATCGAGGCTGCAGTTGATTAAATATATCAATAAACCACAAGTTGATTAACACTTCCCAGCATTATGATACGTTGGGATATTCAAATATGACATCGTAAATTGACGTTATTATATTTGATGTTAAAATTCATTTGCTGACATTATGGCGGGAATAGAAAAAAATTCATACTTCTTGGCATATTCAATACTTTGGTTTGTAAATTAATTTTGTGTTATAGTAGAAACAAATTACACAACTCATTTGGATTGATTATCATGTTTATCAAACTCTTGTTAGTTCATTTTCAAAGTCTCAAAACACTAGCTACTTGCCAAAGCATGCACTTTGAAACTTTGAAAATTATATAATTCGAGTTGGATAAACATGATAATCAATGCCACCTTGTTGTGTAATCTGTATTTACACAGCCTAATCCACCCACCTTCTGGATGTTCTGCATAGTCAGGTCTAGGTATGTGATCTGGTACGCTTCTCTTTGGAGTCTAAATCAAACATAAAAGGCAGAGAACATTTATTTTCTGAGTCAATAGACAAATGCAGAGATGTGCATTTACCAGCAGTAATTGTTTCAACATAAATCATTCATTTAATGACATTATTAGATGCATATGTAATAATTTGAAGAAGAGGACAACTTTCTGATACACGTACCTTCACTTTCAATTTCAAATCTTGTAAATATCCCATCTAACTACCATTATGTGAAATCACATATAAAACATATGGTTAAAAAAAACTTACCAGTCAGAAAACAACTCGAAAAATAAAAACCCTAGCTCAAACTGTTTACAGAAATCCAATGTACTTTGGAAAACATACCAATAAATGATATGAAACAGCTATACAACAATATTCCACAAAGAACTGTTGGTCATAAGAATGAAGGGCAATAAAATCAAATATTAAGGTAAACAAGTGCTAATTGAAACGGGGGCCGTTTCAGGATGTCCCCC
>JACSZP010027274.1:2680-16994 GCA_016161895.1 Pinna nobilis
ATCCAACTTTTGGGGCCACCGTGACTTAGTAGTTACTACATCTTATTTATCCAACTTTTGGGGCCACCGTGACATAGTAGTTACTACATCTTATTTATCCAACTTTTGGGGCCACCGTGACTTATTAGTTAACGTGTTCGCCTTCTAGATGTAAGTTCGTAGGTCCGAATCCGCTACGCGCCGGGACGGCTTACTGTCCCTGCCCTTCAGGTGAAACATTTCAATTCGAGATTCCGTGTCACAAAAGGTTTCGGCACTTTACGCGGCTCATGGCCATAAGTACCGAGCTTAGATCAAATGCGTCGCCCCTCATCGGCATAAGTAACGTCTCCATATAAGTGAAAGACTTTTACAGTATCAAACAACAGCACAAACAACCAACAATTCTCTGAAGAATGATTCATGTATGCTACATCTTATTCAAACTTTGAACAACTTGAATTTTTGCATTGGTCAATAGGTTTTATTGATATGATTATTCATATATTCATTCGAACTTAAGTTATTTGAGTTTCTTTTAACATTGACCTTAAGTGATAAGCCTTAGTAATCTCTAATATTACCAGCAATCTTCTCTTCTGTTAGTTGGTCAGCCTGTAAAAATGAGAATGTAGTAAACGTACAGATTAACCACTTTTGGGTTTAAAAACAATTTAATTATCATAAATTTGTTATTAATTTCGTAAAATAAAACCATCCTTGCATTCTAAGCATTTTTAAGATAATTTTCATCCGTATTGATAAATAAAAACACAAGTTGAACTCTGTATGTAGCCATCGATGTAGATGACAGATTATTAATCTTCAAATACTACATCCGCTTATTGACGACCTATAACAGACACCACCAAATAAGGTGAAATTTGATTGGTTAAGATTGTTCAGATAGAGGGGCGGTATTTTGGATGCTATGTGTAATCTATATTGATAAAAAATGATAATTTTGGGCTTCTACATAAGGCGTAAAACAGTTTAAATATTTTTGTTCTTTTTTTACGACATTACGGTTGGAATACTGTGAAAAAATATGATCAGCCCCTAGGATTTGGTTCTTTTGAGAATTAGGGAAGGGACATCCTACAAAACGGCGTATATGTTGGAAAACATAAGATATTTGACGAAACAACTATATTTGTGCTTTTTGAAAACTATTGAGTGGTGTCTGACCTTCACCATGAATACAAGGCAGAGTAAAAACTGTGCGGTCTACATTTATAAAATTAGGGGTTTTGCAGTGAACCTCATCTTTGCCTGTACGTTTCCTTTCACGAACTGCTAATTTCTCTACGCCAGATGTTCCGTGACGCCTTCTTCTGTATTTCTGTCCGGGAATCAAGGCTTAATGAAACGTCAAATTTAATCCTTTTATTCCATACAACACGATCAATTTATTCTTTACAGTTGTACGTAAGTAAGACTTAAATCATAAAGCACGACGTTTACATCAAGAATTTAACATACAACTTAAAACTAACATCTGGTTATTTCTCATTACTTGAGACTGAACATTTCCCGATATCACTAGTACTAAAATAAAGCTAACATAATCTTTTATATTATATTAATGTATCTGTGTTAATGTTTTCACTCTATTTTGAATTTGCGTACAGTCACTCTTTAGTTTGAAACATTACATAATGGGGGCATAACTGTCACATTATGGATCCGGACTTATCATTTATGGACACTTTACTGGACTAACTACCCAAAACATAAGACGGACATATCAGGCGGAAATTAATACACTAATAATATTTGCCGTGCTTAGATATACAGATATGGTATTCTTTACGTATTGAAATTAATTTGGGGCCTCTGTGGCCGAAGTTTTACAACATTGCCCTTCATCCCAAGAAGTATCTCGCCTTTTGCCAGCGCGGGATCGAGCCTCGCAGGGTCCTAATTTGATTATGTGGAAAAAATTGCCAGGTTGTTTCCAGAAGGCCGATGGTGTCTTCCTGGGTACATTTGTAACCAGTTTTTCTTCCCAACAATTATACTCGCCGCTACCATATGACTGAAAGGTTATCGAATGTGGCGTCAAGCAAAAAACATACAAATAAAACAAAATGTTTTAAAGAAGAAAACATGCAATAAGTACACAATATCTTTACTCACCATCTTAAGCGTCCTCAATCTTCAGTCTGTTGGCCAGAAATATACAACATTCCGTATGTACTTATAAAGGTGCGTTCTTTGTTATGTCTGAAATAGACAATCTCCACCTAGACGGGGGTATATCTGAGGGTATAATTATACATAATAATGAAATATCATGGATATTATGGAATCCTTAGAAAGAACTTAATTTATAAAGTTTCATCATACGAAAGAATCTCTCCAAATTAAACAGGGTATAATTTTGTATTTCCTGTGTTTTTTATAATCAGTTAAAACAAACTCGGGTGTCTACCCCCAAAATGAAATGGTCAATCGTAATGGCTGACCGTTGAAACATCCAAGGTCATTGTATCCTCTGGTCAGTATAGATATGAATGTGTGTCATTATGTAAAGAACTGTTTGGTATTACTCATTCAACAAAGGAAAATAAAACTTGTACATAATCAGTTATACATGGACGAACAAGATACATGTAGTACAATAACTACATTTAACACAAAGAGGTATTTTATTCTTTCGATAACAGATGCGGTCAGCTTCCACGGTTGGTTAGATAAGGAATCCACGTTCTCAATATCGGGATTTTAG
The DNA here is from genome assembly GCA_016161895.1 of Pinna nobilis. Classification (NCBI taxonomy): domain Eukaryota; kingdom Metazoa; phylum Mollusca; class Bivalvia; order Pterioida; family Pinnidae; genus Pinna; species Pinna nobilis. The sequence continues at coordinate 5,391 of JACSZP010027274.1, forward strand.
GACTTCACAAAAGGATGACCTCATTTATTCAACTTTAATGAATCACCTATCTTTGATTTATCCATCATTCCTTATTAGGCACAATTCTTTATGTGTAAGGTGGAAATTACTTAACATCACACAATTTAGATAAAGCAAATCTACAAGTACCACAGTTGTTTTTCCTCGTCACACAAAATCCGTGCCTTCGATAAGTCCTGTCTACTGAAGATTTGGGGCCGCCGTGGCCTATGGGTCGGCGTGTTCGACTTCTAAGTGTTAGGTCAAGGGTTCAAGCCCAAGCCACGTCGCGGTTTACCGTCCCTATCTTTCAGACGAGACAGTAAAAACAGAGGTCCCGTGCCACAGTAGGTGTTGGCACGTTAAAGATCCATTTTTCCTCTACGGCCCTAAGTACCGAGCATAGGCAACATTTGTCGCCCTTCACCGGGACACGGTGATGTGTCCGTATAAGTAAAAGATTCTTGAGTGGGACGTTAAACAACAATACAACCAACCAGCTGATGATCTACTTTGAGTTTCGAATATCCTTTTGTACTTCTGCACATATAAACCTTACTCAACTAAATATTTACCTGACCCACTTTACTAGCATTGAATGTCAGATGCCGAGTGATCCTTTGTCTATAAGACAATATCTTTGAGTTTGTGAATATAGGACATGCGTGGACCTCTAATCATGCAGAGGTGGAATTATGTGCCATAGAGAAGTAAGCATGTCCTGTCGATCGCTCATAACCGTAGTCTATAGTCAGACTAAACTCAAATCAAATAAGAAATGAATCCCTCTGAATATACATAAAGAAGAATTGAAATACTGTTGATGTATATATTCAAATAAGCATGTTTAAACCAAAGACGAATTAACATACATAAGCGTACATTTTTACATAAACAGCAGAACATACTTATTATCAATTTCTACTCTTGGTAATAAAAATTGTATTTACCATTCACGTACAACAGCTGATCAACAGCGTATGCATGCTTACTCATTCATGGCACCTATCACCACATCTTAATTATGTGGCCCAAGCAAGAAGCTAATATAATAACCCACATTTATGTAAAACAGAGAAAATGAGGTTTAAATACAAGTACGATAGTAACGTCATAGGGGTAAAAAATTGCCTGTTTTTTCATAGCCAATCAGATTATTGGAACCATATATCTACAGAAGATGTAGATAGTAATGGCACATGGTCTGATAACTATATTTTACTTTTGATGACAATGTGGGTTATCAGGTTTATGCATGGGGCCACAGAATTATCAGAGGTCGGTGTCCATAAGTCTGTTCATCATCTCATGGACAAAGTAATACTAAATTTCAGCCACAGTATACTCATGTCGGTTCTTAATATACATTTGAATACAATGTCATGGTTCAAAATAACTCAAAATGCAAAAATAACATCAACAACACAAAAATTCAACAATTTAATTTCATGATAATCTAATACATGTACATAAAATTATATAAACTAACAATTAGTTCAACGTTATAGTGCTATGTAGAGATACGTAAATTGGATATGTATTAAGCGACAGTTTAATCCAGTTCGTTACTTCATATATCGTGATAATCAATGACCTACATATATATCAACACACTCACGTCCACCTACCCATACACATACAAACAAACAAACACACCCATATCCCTACTATACATTTGTATTTATAAGAAAAAATATTGATGTAAAACATGAGATATTGGTAATGGTCGACATTTTACATTAAACCCAAACTGTCAAATTCATTTATGACTACACTGGGCGTCTGAACATGTACGTGAAATGTTTAATAAGCTAATTCAAAATAAGAATTAAGAAAAAATATATTTATACACAAAAATGTACCTACTAAATACAGCATATGATTGAATTAGTAACTTTACATCTAATTGTGACTAATCGAAGCCAATCATTGACGTATGGAATAGTTTTGTTGTTTGACGTCCCACTCAAGAATATTTGACTCATATGGAGACGTCACCGTGTACCGGTGAAGGGCTTCAAATTTTGCCTATACTCGGCACTGCTGGCCGTAGAGCAGAGAGCGTTCTTTAACGTGCCAACACCTTCTGTGCCACGGGGCCTCGGTTTTTACTGTCTCATCCGAAGGACAGGGACGGACAACCGCGGAGTGGTGCTGACGCTGCTCGAACCCGGATCTTCCGATTCGCAGTCGAATCCGCTAACCACTCGGTCACGGAGGCCCCAATCATTGACGTGAAAAGTAATATCATAACAAAAGTATATGGTCTCCCTTTACGTGCATTATTTTATCTTTAACATATGGAACTGCAAACAGGGGGCTGCAGTGGCTTAGTGGTTAGCGTGTTCGACTTCAAATCAGGGGGTCCTGGGTTCAAGTCCAAGCCATGTGGCCATGGCATGTCATAGTAGGTGTTAGCACGTCAAAGAGACCTTCCTACTCTTCAGCAATAAGTGCCGAGCATAAGCAAAGTTTGTCACCCTTCAACGACACACGGCAATGTCAAATTGAAGTGAATTTGATATAAGTGAACGATTTTTAGTGAGACGTTAAACGTATATACAACAACAACAATATTCATGGATTGAAGGGCATCTCTTAACGGTAATAACATTGTTCCAGAGAGTCAAAACTATTAAACTGGAATTATTTGCATTTGTACATTTGAAATGGCAATGCGTATTTGTATTGAATTTTCTTCTTGTGTAGAAATAAATATGTTGATAACTTTGCCCAAGCGATTCACTATAAGATATTTTTGCATGCTGTGCAGTTCAATATAAAATTCGAACAAACAGTGAGTCAAGTTTTCGCTGGACAAAGTGAGTATATACAAATCATTTCAATTGAAGCCCATGTGAAATATATGGATTATCACACTTTGGCTAAAGTAGAAAGCAATTGAATTTTAAACATTGATTAAAAATAAGAGGAAACCTATTATAGTCCTGAAAAAGCTAATAACACTTTATCAATTTAAAAACATATCTATAACCAAAAAGTTGTGAAAGAAAGTCATTTCCGCGAAATATACCGTGTATATTCGCCGTGTATATGCCGGGTATGTAATATACCGTATATATATATATCCAATGAAATACAAGAAATGTAAATACGCATTCTTTAAGTTTGCGTGTTAAACGTGAAATTGAGTATTTTGTTGTAAAGCTATTTAGTCAGTGATGAAGATACTACCGCCGGAGTCTTCTAATGCTGCCGTCTCAAGACCCGTCTAACATCCTATGTCCGTTTGGATGAGCATGATGTTGTCAAAAAGTTTGAAAACTCTGAAAAATACAGAAATCTGTTTTGAGAAAGAGCCCCTTTTCTTATTTGGGTCTTGGTTAATGACTTTTATTCATCAATTTATTATCAAAATTTCAATTACTGTTTATCGTGAACATGAAATGTAGTTTTTTGAAAATGACAATGACAATGTTTATTCTCATAAACATATAAAGATACATTGAAGAGAAGATATACACAATGTTAATAATTTTAAATACATAGCACGCGTACATGTAAGACATGTACAAATCGAATAGCAAGTTACGGGATGTTTAACCTGCAGGAATACTCTCTCTCTCTCTTTTATACAATGAATGATTTTAGAGAGTTTTTTAAGTAAATTTGTATTTGAAGTCTGGAATAACTCCTTAAATGTGTAAACGTTGAGTCGAGTAGTATATTAACATGGTAAGTGTATATCTCGGAAGTCACAAAATTCTTCATTTGCAAAAAATAAAAACAAGTTATGGAATTCATCCCAAATTGTATTTAAGTTGTATAGAGTACAAGCTCTATCTTCTCTCGGGATATAAGACCATCGTCCCACTTCGATTGGTACTTTCAAATTACAGATTCCAAACTTACCGTGTATGTTTATGAGGTAATAGGTATAAATATTACTCAAAATTTAACTCATTTTTAAATATGCGATAATTGATACACTTTGGAGAATTATACTATTATATACAATTTGGAGAACAGTGCTTCTCCATTTTTGCAAAAAGTGATCTGACCTCAGATTTTACTCATAATGCATTACAATTGTGTGTGTTGTTCCATGAATATATTAACCTGCACTCATTTAGAATATGTTTCTTACAATTTATCCATGAAATAATTGACCTCGCGCTAGTTTGAATGCTGGAAAAACATTAAAACCGGTGAACATCTGTAAATAATAGATAAGTACCCAGTAATATTATATGACTGATATGGTGTCATCATTCTTCCATAGAACAATGTAAAAATCGGGGTCAATGTCATCAAAAATGTCAAGGCCAAATCAAGCACTCAGCTCACTACATTAATTATGAATGAAAACAAGTACATTTAAAGCTTAATGCATTTCTGCGTGTGTATTTACAACATATAATTCAAATGTTAAGAACATTTTATGTTTATATGTGGTTTGTGTTGTGTTGTGTGTAATTGTTCACCCAGGTCCAAAAAACAATTTGAGCACGCACTCAAATCTGGAGTACTATACTCAAAAACTGTTTCCTTCTTACTGACTGAAAATCACTAATTAAGCGATACAATTTTACATAATGATAGTGAAAGTAAATATTTTGTTCTATTTTCATACTGTCATATTAACCGTCAAAAGTTGAGTCTGAGATTTTACTCAACATGACGACTTCGGGTCCAGGTGAATATTGACTCGGACCTCTTAAAAAACTCAAAGGTAAGAGCAGGTATCGCGGAGGAGTAAGCATTCTCTTTTAACTGGTAATACCCGCCAAGAGTAAATAGTCGAATTCAAACGAAACAACCGGAGAATGAAACCCCGATGCAATCAATGCAGACAAGTAGCTGGGTTTCAAGATCATATTGAATGCTGATTTTGGTTCACGATTAGAAAAGATCTACAATTTGATCCATAATGCCATCTCCGGTTTTGGATAGATAATGTTAATTATATTTCATTTGTCCCGTTAAAAGTACAAGATCTTTAAACGGTTTCAAATAAAATTAAATTTCAAACGTCAAAAGAATGACAGTCTCGCGGCTGCATTTGTACATTGGAACTGCAGCTGTGAAATATACTGCATGCGTCGCATTTAGTTATGAACTATTTTTACTCACTTGTTGTTGTTTGTTTTTGTTGTTGTGCGATGTTTAACGTCCCATTCAAGAATGTTTCACTTATATGGAGACGTCACCGTGTGACACTGAAGGGCGACAAATTTNNGGTTTACTGTCTCATCTGAAGGACAGGGACAGCCAACCGCGGCATGGCTTGGACTCGAACCCCGGGCCTCTCGATTCGAAACCAAACACGCTAACCACTAGGTCACAGGGGCCCCAGTTATGAACTCTAAAAGTTAATCTAGATGAACTCGAAACTCGGCTATGAACAAAAACGATCTTATTTACCTTTGTAATTGATATTTCCGTCACCGTCAATATCTGCTACTTTTAACATATCTTTTATCTCCCCATCTGTAAGCTTTTCTCCTACGCTTGTCATTACATGTTTCAGGTCATTTGCGCTGATTAGCCCGTTGCCATCTCTGTCGAAAATTTTAAATGCTGCTTGTATATCTTCCTTGGTGTTTTCTTCTTTTAGCACTTGTTGATAAAATTTAGTGAATTCGTCGAAGTCGATGCTACCGTTACCTGAATGAATAATATTCATGTTTTTCAAATTAAAACAAAATGTTTGATAAATTAAAAGTCGGATGGTTGTATTATTGTTTAACTTCCAACTCAAGAATATTTCATTTATTTGGAGACGTCACCGTATGCCGGTGAGAAGCAACAAATTTTGCCGTCATTCGCAGCACTTATGTTCGTAGAGCAGGCAGGATACGACATGCCGTTCTCGTCAAAACACAACGAAAAAAAACAACAAATGTACGAAAAACAATACACCGAAATAGAAAACAGGCACCTGAATTTAAAAAGAATACATATCGGTATTTTAAAAATACACAGCGAGATTTAATGGTATGGTATGGTATGGTATGGTATTGTTGTTTAACGTCCCACTCAAGAATATTTCACTCATATGGAGACGTCACCGTGTGCCGGTGAAGGGCTACCCATTTTGCCTATGCCCGGCACTGCTGATCGCAGAGCAGGGAGTGTATTTTAACGTGCCAACAATTACTGTGACACAGGACCTCGGTTTTTACTGTTTCATCCGAAAGACAGGGACAGGCAACCACGGAGTGTCGCTACGCATCTCAAACCCGGATCTTTCGATTCGCAGAGCTTTGATTTTCAATGACCGAGATTGGTATACATGCGCGAGAACGGTGCGCACAATTCTCGGTGTAAAAATTTTAGGCGTTCCTCGTTTTTTTTGTTTTGTTTTTTTTTTTTTTTTTTGTAGTCTGAATCTCATTGTTTATATTTTACGTTTCAAATCCTAGTGTTATTTTTTTTTTTAATCTCGTTGTGTATTTTTATCAATCCTAGTGTTAATTTAAGATTCTCGTTGTGTTTATTTTATATCGCGCTGTGTATTTTTAAAATAAAGTTGTGTATTTTTTAAATTCCGGTGTATTTTTTAAATTTCGGTGTGTATTTTTACCATCTCATTGTGTATTTTTTGTACATTTATTTTCTCGTAGTGTTGTTTATTCACCAGTTAAGTATTCAATACAGTTTTGACGAGAACGGCGTGCCATACGAGGGTTCTTTAACGTGCCAACACCTTCTGTGATACGAGACCTCGGTTACTATTATCTCAACCGAGAGACGGACAATGCCAATTGTACCGTGGCTAGGGCTCAAACCCCGGCCTTTCGATTCGGAGTCGAACACGCTAACTACTAAGCCACAGTGGCTTGAAAATTGAAAGAAGTTTATCAAAGGGAAAGCTATTTCCAACCATTATTATTCCACGTTTTTGCTACATACTTACGATTCTCATCTAAGTTTTCAATAATATTTTTTAGCTGATGCTGCGTGGGATTTTGACCTAGTGCCCTCATCGCTTTTCCGAATTCTTTCAAGGAAATTGTGTTATTTCTATCTTTGTCGAACATGTCAAATGTCTCTTTGAGATCTACAAGACAGAAATGCAATAGTTTAAATAATGAAATACTTAATATACTTTGAAAGATTACAGAAGGGGTGGGGACTTCGTGGCCGAGTTGGCCTTTAGACATTGTGTCTCTCACCTCTAGTCTGCGGGGGCTCAAGCCTCGGTGGAACCTTGGTTAATCAAGTGAGAATGTTAACCATGTTATTTGCGGAAGGCCGGTGGTCTCTCCCCGGGTCAATTTTAACCGGACTCTCTCCTCCACCAATAAAACATGGCCGCCATCACATGACTTAAAGATTGTCCAATATGTCGTTGTTGCTGAGTTGTTGTTTAATATCCCACTCAAGAATATTTCACTCATATTATATATGAAGACGTCGCCGTGTGCCGGCAAAGGGCGACAAATTTTGCCTATGCTCGGCACTTATGGCCGTAGAGCAGGGAGGGTTCTTTAACGTGCGAACACCTACTGTGACACGGGACCTCGGTTTTTACTGTATCATCCGAAAGACAAGGACGGCCAACTGCCGCGTGGAGCTGCGCTGATTCGAACCCAGGACCCTTCAATTCGAAGTCAAATACGCTAACAACCCGGCCACGACGGCCCCTCGAGTGCGTCGATCGTAAAATAAAAAGAAAAGCCTTAAAAGAAAAAAAGATAAACTGTGTGATTGAAACATGAGTTGGAAAATACAATTAGAAAAAATGTAAAAAAATTTGAAGTAAAAACATCAGCAAATCTGTAAACGATGAAAACCTCCAAAGAGTACGTGATAATATAAAACTTAAACAAATTACGTCACGATGGACACTTCAAACCAGCCGTATGTTATAGTAGAGAATTCAGCAGAGGTACGCAGTGGCGGTCACTTCAACAAAAAGACATTATAAGATAGGAACACAATTTACCAAAATTATTTAATGAAGGAATATTTTAGAGAAACCAAGAAATAAAACAAGTAATAATGGGAATTATTACATACTTGAATATTCATGAATCTCTATGAGCTTTCCCATTGGTTGAGGGTTGGTCACTTGCAGTTCAATAAATCGTCATATTGCACCGCTTTTAGTTGATATTGAACCGTTCGTTAAATAAGGTTTAACTGATCTAGATACCAGTATTTTGGCATAAAATATAAGGTAAAAGTAGATAACAATATCTTAATCGTCATATGAAATATATTTCGAAGTGTGTAGATTTTTTTCCTTCAACCGTTCAGTCAAATTTTGTAATAAAAAGACATTGAAGAATCGCTCTGTCCCTTTGTCAGCCATTTGTATGCTTCTTGTTGAACACTATTTTTGTTGTGAATATTCAAGAATGTAATAAAACATTTATTGCACAGATGATTCGGTCAATGTGATGATTTATGGAGTGATAAAACCTATATCAACCTCGGCCTTCGGTCTCGGTCGATATAGATTTTATAACTCTAAAAGTCATCATATTGACCTCATCTCTGTGGAATAATTGTATAATATACATCAGTCTTTTGTATAACATGGTGTCATAATAAATCTCCAAGGTTAAAGTTTTGATTTCATATACAAAACTGTCAACATGCTAGCCACCAAGCACACCGCAATAGATATTAAGAGTTAAATTTGTTGGTCTTTTTATTCATTCATTATTTTCGTTTACTATTTTCACTTTAGTTTTTAGTTTTAATTTATAAGTACTGTTGTCGTATTCTGTTCATTCAGTATTGATATTGAACCCCTTGTGTATGCCACCGAGTTTCGAAAATAACAAGGGTATAAAAATCACGAGTCTAGCAAAATTTCGGCAGATACATGTACAAAGGGAATAACAATATTTTCTTACTTTTTCATCTATTCGACATGATCGATGTCTTCAATCTAATCATTTTTAAGGAAAACATCTGACTTTTTCATCAACACTGAGAAGTGTTTAAGCACATAACTATATGCATTATAATTGTACTTATATATAGTATACATATGATGCAGGAGAGGATTAGGGTTGGGTATATATAGTAGCTATAAAAGTATGTAGAGTAAAAAAAAGGGGGGGTATAAAAAAAAAAACACGATTTTTATCAAGATTTCCGCAAATTTAAAGATCGCTATTACGATCTATGTTTTTTTGGTTTTTTTTTGTCAGAAAGTTTCAATAAATGACAGATTTATATACATGTTGTTCATGTTCGATCGTGGTACTTAGAGGGCCGCCATGGCCTATTGGATACCGTGTTCGACTTCTACTCCTGAAGTCCGGGGTTCGAGCCAAAGCCATGCCGCGATTGGCTGTCCCCCCTTTCGGATGAGACAGTAAAAACCAAAGTCCCGTGTCACAGTAGGTGTTGGCACTTTAAAGACCCCTCCCTGTTCTACGGCCATAAGTACCGAGCATAGGCAAAATTTTCGCATAGGTGAAACATTCTTGAGTGGGACATTTTGGCGGTTCCATATGATGAGGACAGGGCAGGGCGGAGTGGCTCTGTAGCGCCAAAATGTCATCTTACCGACTTAAAAGGCAAGTGATTAGTTATTCAAATTTAAGCTGTACCATTTAGCGTGCTGAATTCTTTTTTATGTGCGCTATTTGTCTGATTGACACTCTGAAATAGACACCAGCCGTCTACTCTATTAAGACGATTTCTTCTATTGTTGTGGTAGTCTATGATTGGCTGCATTTATAACTTACTGTATAAATGTATTTAATCTGATTAATTTGACCGTGAACCTGGGGCGGTGTGATCGGTGACCAGAGCCGGGCTGCTTGATCCTCCCTGGCACCTGATCCCGTCTCTGAATTTCAGAGGGGCTGCTGCACGTGCCCTATATTCTGTATTTCACTGTATCAATATATTACCTGGTGGCCATATAATGACTAAGAATCCTTCGTGCTACATGTATATATATATTCCCAGTCTCTCATATTATTTGGCAGATCAATTTAAATTCATCACTAATGAAGAACTTACTTTCCATTTCTTCGTTTGAATATTGATTAGCCTGAAAAGAAAGTAATTTTGTTTGAGATGAAAAAAAAATCACTCGATTTTAACAGACTACAGTCTAGTTATCTACATAAAGAGTGAACGATTTGCCCTGTTGTAAATATATACATGTACATATAGTATAATTCATTTGAGGTATTATTTGAAGCAATTTAAAGAAAAACATCGACCCCCCCCCCCCCTGGAATTTACAAAATATATACCAATATTGGTCAAATATGCTTAAATTTTGATTAAGAATTGATGGGTTTTTACAAGTTGGACCCCCACCCCTGGAAAATATCGACCCCCACCTGGAAAAAAATCTTGGATCCGCGCATGTAATCTACTTTGATATGGGGACCTCGGCATAAGCTCCGGTCTCTTGCACTCTCCATACCCTAAGTAGAATATTTAACTTTGACCCAAGTGTTCTTTGGTTCGAGTCTAGATGGGTAGAGGTGGGCTGTTTCTTTCATTGGTATGGTACCGTATAGTAACACCCGAGGTTCTGTGTTTAAGTAAGATTCAATCCGACACGAAGAAATGGTAAATAACGCTCAGTGTTGAACACATGCAATGATTTGAACCCCTTCACTGGATTTCAATAACGTCGACAAATAACTAAATAATTATCATGCCCAAGTTTGTGGTTATTCAACAATTACACAACAATGCCGATTCGTGTCTAGGTGCACTCTTTAATACAGATCTATAGATACTATAGACATTGACCGGGGGCTTCGAATGTGTGCTACGGGGATGGAAAGAACTAAGATCTAACTTAATAACCGTTTATCAATGGGTGATGTTCGTGTTCGGATTTTCTTACATTTTACACATCCATTGCATTAAAGACACATACTGCTATTAACATCAATTACACTTTATACAGAATTGAATCGACTGGTGACCTACAGAGGTGGCCCTGGCTTGGTGTTGAGGCCATGGGTTCGAATCCGCGTCGAGCTGCGGTTGGCTGTGTTATTTTGATTTTTGAACTTACTGACATTTCCCTGTCCTTCGGGTGAGACGATAAAAACCGAGGTCCCGTGTCACAATAGGTGTCGACACGTTAAAGAAACCTCCCTGCTATACAGCAATAAATGCCGATCAGAGGCCACATACAGGTATATAGCCCTTCACCAACACACGTCTCCAACTATGCTAAGTGAAACATTCTGAAGCTGGCCTTTAAACTAGAAAACAACGGACTCGGCATAGCGTCCTGTGGGCCCTATATGCGTTAGCCTGTACGTCTGATTTTGACCTCGACAAACCGCGAATGAAAACATGGCATATCCAATATTAACTTCGTTTAAACAATGAAAGGTGTCCGTTAGAATGATTTGATGTGGTGTAAGTTTACTTTGTCGCATTTTCTGAAGAATCGTAGGTTTCATACATGCTAATACATGTACCTGTACAAGTAATTTGAATTTGCGAAGTAAATTGCGTCAAAAACTTACCATTTTTGAGATCTCCGTAGCATTCCAACGCCAATCGACTTTTCAAAACGCCATGTTATATAATTGATATACCAAACGGGGATCCAAAAGGGAAGACCTGTTTATGATTATCGTCTATTACCTGTAATACAAAGTCAAGAAGAATGGAAGTCTGTTAAAATATTTA
>JACSZP010027275.1:3081-13649 GCA_016161895.1 Pinna nobilis
AAAATGTATCCCACATGAATTATTATAAATAATTGTGTTTCTGAGCCAGCTGAATTGCATGTACATGTATGTTAAAACAATGCCAAAACCAAGGAACATACAAGGATCTGTTATTGCACAATCTAGCCAGTAAGGAATGCTGGTATACAACAAAGACATCTTGTTGATGTACACATTTAGTTCTTATCTGCTTGATATTTATGAGCATTATAATTTATGTTAATTAGATGATGGTATCAGTATCCCCTGTGAGTACACCTCGTACCTGGCACCTCTCATGTCGGAAAAACTCCACAACGAAGTTAAAGGAACCAAGGAAAGGGACAAGCCATTAGAGGTATGTTATTATTGGCAAATATACAGGCCAATGTAATACAGTAGTAGGGGATGAACATATCAAGTAATTATGAATGAAGTTGATTCACTGAGACGGCCACCACTCTACATTCCAATCGCTGCATTTAGAAATAACACTCAACGCCCCATCCCATAGAGACAAAGAAATCTTTCCCTGTTATTTTGTGAATTTCCCAGTCCACAGTTGGAGAAATTGAAAATCTAAAACCTGCATGATTTTGAAATTTGTAATTGTTAAGTTTTCCATGTACCTGTAAAGATTCTGTGCCTTCTCCTGAATATACATAAAATCTGAAGATACGAAGCTAATAATCACATTGATTTTGGGAATGTAAGGCCAAATACAATTAGAGTTATGGTTCTCAGGCCCCCGCGCATCTCCTTGAAAGCCCCCACATTACTGATTTTATCAAGAATTCAGTAAAATAAAATCTGGAATTGCGGTACCATGTCGGGTACATACTTTAGTCGCGCCTCTCCTTAGTCAGTAAAATGTTTAAAACTTTTCACGAAAAAGACCTGCATACGCAAGCATTTTATTGACAATGATTCACAAACATGACAAAACGAAAAACATGGTGTGTATAGCAGCCGTCTAGAGGTGAAAACCATCCTACCTTGGACAATTATCAAAGGCTTCTGCGATGGATGTATATTCACTGAATTGTACTGAATATAGTTTATGAAAGAATTAATTAGAACTGGGAGGATGAAAATTCCCAGGTAATTTACAGAACATTAAACTTTGGGGGGGGGGGGGGGGGGGGGGGGGGGGGGAATTCCGCCCACAAATGTTTTTTTCATCAATAAATGATAAATAAAAAGCCTCCCACACACATTTGTTTTAGAGAAAAATGGCCTGAGAACCAGAGAATTAATTTTAGGTGGCCCAAATTTCACTTTTGTTAATTTCAGATTAGATTATTCAAACTATGGATGTCATCTGCAAATATTAGGGAAGATGTATTTGTTTAACCATGAGAGAGAGAGAAAGAGAGTATGTTTAGATACTCCACACTTATATACCTATAAGCCGTTAGAATCAATTAACCTGTGTTACAATGACATGTGATTTTTGAGTGCTCTAAGTTAGAGCTTTTCATTTGCTTATCCTGTTATTTACCATTCCAGTACAACTTTGAAATGCCATATGTTGTGCGACTAAATAATTGCCAGATCCTAGCAGAGCCTAAGGAGGTCTTCAAATTCAAACACCCCAACAGAGGTCAGGATATGTTTTGTTTTTGCTTTAGTCAGTGTGATAGATATTAAACATCATGTTTGTACAGTTGTTCTTTTATATAGATCAGTTGTTGTTGTTGTTTTTGTGTTAATAAATGTCTCGCTTCTAGAATCTTAGACTACTATGGATATGTTATATAAACCAGTGCATTGTGTTGACTGTGTATTCCTTGTTGTCTATTACATACACCTTTTCTTTGTCTTTTACTCCATGTATTTGATATTAAACATCAACTTTGTGCAGTTGCACTATCAGGTCATGTTTTCATTGTTGTGCTGTTGTTATGGTAACAGTATCTGTTTTTGTGGTAGTTGATGAAGCAAATAAGAATGAAGTCACTAAGTAAAACAGGTACACCATCTTTTATATCCTGGTGAATAACAGTTATAAGCATGTGTGTCACCATTAGATATGTATAATAATAACATAGCTCCAGTAGACTTCTTATGGACATAGATGGCAAACAAGAAAAGTAGGCACTATAACAAGGAAATATGCATATTTTGTCAGAATTCTGCTCCATGTCAGTACTGATTATCAAAAGTGACTACATTCAAAAGTAGATCATCAATTTAGTTTTGATTGCCAAAGAAGTTAATACACCTCGTATATGTTAAGTCACATTTTTTTTTTCTAGACAATGTTTCCACACATTCTTTAAATTTTAAAAAATCTGGTTTGAAAAAAACAAAAGTTGCAAAACTCTCTGATTTAACCTGAGAATCTTTATTCAAAATATATTTTCCATAAAACAGGCAGTTTTACAAAAGTCATCATTTACGACCCGTGGTCCAGAAAGGGACATAACTACGACTGGATTTTTATCTGAATCTACATTGTTTTATTACCTATGTGTATATATATGTCTCCTCATCTGAGAATACCTAGTTTTGCTTTTACTACTTTTGTAACCTTACAGTTTGACATCCTTTTGTTTACTTCAGATGAGGTCATTGACAACACTCGCTATGCAGAGCTTGATTTTGATATTGATCAGAACTCGGTCTTACATGGATTTGCCGGCTACTTTGAGTCAGTGCTGTATGCCGATGTCAACTTAAGTATGTATCTTGAAATATTATCATTTGCCATTGTATTGTTTAAAAACAGATTAAGGTAATAGTCATTATAATCAGTTTAACATGTTCTGAAGTTTTGCATTTACATGCATTAAAAAAACATTATGCTATATATATATATAACGGTCATTCCTTTGAGACTTAACATTCAGTTTTTATTATTTTCAAAGGTATCCTCCCTGCTACTCACTCACCAGGGATGTTCAGCTGGTTTCCACTACTTATTCCTATTAAGGTAAGATTAAGATCCATATTATTTCCTGTTTTCACTTCTTAACCCACGCAATATGGGTGTCCCTCTATATTATTTACCGGTTTTCACCACTTATCCTTGTCAGAGAGAGTACCCCTTTAATACATACATATCAGAATGCCTATGATGAACCCTATAATACATACATATCGATGTTTGCCACAACAAATCTTGACAATGTTTTTGTCCTACTATCGTCAATATAAATAAGGCAGTATTTTATCGATGAAAACCTTGCCCATTTGGAAATTGTATTTGTCTCAGGAACACATATATAAAAGGAAAGTCTACAAGATAGAGCATTGATAAAAGACATATAAATTTCTAGTGAAGATATTTCCATGTTCAGCAACTGAGGTCTTTTGACCTCAGCATTGACCTTCATTTGTTAGGAGTACCTTTTGGTATTTAGCATGTGAGGAAACCTTTGCAGTGATACCTAATTTGATGACATTATGACCTTGACATCAACATATAACCTCTTTTTACACAGGTGGAACTATGATGTTCTCCTTCTGACATAGCCGTTGGTACCAACATTTTTTACCTTTTAACCTTGATGTCTTACAGTGGGAAATGGATGTCATTACCTATGCTACTATTAGGTCTCACCAATACATTTTTTACATTCCTCAAGGGGCCTCCGTGGCCGATTGGTTAGCGTGTTCAACTCCGGGGTTCGATTCCCGCAGCGCCACTCCGCGGTTGGCGGTCCCTGTCTTTCGGATGAGACAGTAAAAACTGAGATCCCGATTCACGGTAGGTGTTGACACGTTAAAGAACCCTCCCTGCTCTACGGCCAGCAGTGCTGAGCACAGGCAAAATTTGTCGCCCTTCACTGGCACACGGTGAGGTCTCCATATGAGTGAAATATTCTTGAGTGGGACGTTAAACAACAATGCAACAACAACAACAACATTCCTCAAGATTTCTGACATGTTTTGGTGAGGAACCTTAAAATCACTGACCCTGAATAACTTCCCTTGTGATTCACAAACCTGGAAACCAGACAACAACATTGTTTCTAGTGCAGCAAAAGAAACAACGTAGAACCTGTACAGCATTTTGAGGAATATATGTTTTATTTGTCATTGTTTTTTGCACTTTTATCCTTACACTTACCAAAACCGGTAACTTGACACTATAAGTTTTCTTAATTATTTCAGGTTCCACAGTACCTTTCTAAAGGATGTAAGTTAGTCATGCATATCTGGAGGCGTTGCAGTCCCAAAAATGTATGGTATGAGTGGTCAGTGACAAAACCACATGTGATTCCAATACACAATCCAAAAGGCAGATCTTATACAATTGGACTCTGAATTGGCTAGCTAATGATTATCACCTTTAAACGACCTCTGAACTGTACATTCTAATAAATGCAAATGAACAACATTGGTACCTAAGCTACAGACTCAGCACAAATTATAAAATGTACCATTTTCATACAAATGTATGTATTGTTTGTAAGTTTTACTTACATAATAAACTTGATGTTGTGAAATCATTCTATATGTCCTACTACCTTAAATCATATTTCAAAAGCATTACCTTCACATTGTGAGAAGGCAATTTAGATACATATATACATATATATTGTGAAATGCATCTGTACTACAACCAACAGAGAGCAGACATGTATGAGCAATTGAGTGCCTGGCTCTAACCAGGAGGTTTTGAGTTAAAACCTTAGTGGAGGTAACCACCTTTTTTCCTCAGATGAGACATTAAAAACATGCCCTGAGTCACAATATGTGTCTGCATGTTAAAGAACCTTTACTGCTCAATGGCCATTTGTACAAAATAAAGGCCAAGCGCTTCACTGGCTTACAGGAACATCCCCATATAGTGAAAGCTTGAAAGGGATGCTAAATGCCAATGCGACAACAATAACCAATTACAATTGTAGAACGCAGTTGAATTTTAACAGGGATCTTTATTTGACAATGATATTACAGTAACAACACATAGTTACAACATAGGACAAATCATGTCTTTATATAGGTGATAATTTTACCTTAACTTCCCAATGATAAGGAGTAACAGTATACAAATGTATCTCATCTCACTAATAACAATTTACAGCTTGATTAAAATTTACAGTAAATGTCATATTATTGATAACAATTTACAGTAAATCTCATCTCACTCATGAGCTTTTATAATAAATCATATCTTACTGACAATTTACAGTAAATCTCACCTTGCTGATGGTGTTTTACAGTAAACCTCATCTCACTGATGACAATCTACAGTAAATCTCTGTGACCTTTCTGATGGTGTTTTACAGTAAACCTCATCTCACTGATGACAATCTACAGTAAATCTCACCTTGCTGATGGTGTTTTACAGTAAATCTCATCTCACTGATGACAATCTACAGTAAATCTCACCTTGCTGATGGTGTTTTACAGTAGATCTCATCTCACTGATGACAATCTGCAGTAAATCTCACCTTGCTGATGGTGTTTTACAGTAAACCTCATCTCACTGATGACAATCTACAGTAAATCTCTGTGACCTTTCTGATGGTGTTTTACAGTGAACCTCATCTCACTGATGACAATCTACAGTAAATTTCACCTTGCTGATGATATTTTACAATAAATCTGATCTCATTGATAATAATTTAAGTAAATCTAATCTCACTGATGATGTTTTACAATAAATCTTATCCCGCTGATGGTGTTTACAGTTAATCTGATCTCGCTGATTTACTATTTTGGCTATTTATAGCAAATCTTTCCTGATAAAGATTCAATGATAACAATATAAAAAACTTTATAATTACAAAACTTTATAGTAGCTATAAGTATGAAATGGTAAAATGAATTTTCTATTTATTCCTAAACTGGAAAGTGTGATCCATTTTAGTCCACCACCTATGTAGTATTGGTGTGTATGCTTGTGGTTTTCTTAATTACAAAGAACATGCCATGGCTCTGCATTTTAGTAGGCATCTTCATGTCATGAGGTCATAGGTTCAAATCTGGCAGAACAATTTTCCATGCCCAATGGCCATATGTGCCGTGCCAAGAATGGGCCAAAATTTGAAGCCCTTCACTGGCAATTAATGATGTCTCCCTTAAAGTGAAAGATTCAAGACTGGTACATCAAACATGACAATAACAACAAGTAGTTCCTTATACTCTCTGATACTAGAATCAACATACATGTCTAACAGAATTTACATTTACTAAAACTTCTGATGTTTTCATCCTAATTATCTATTTGAGAATATTTACTTTAAAAATCAGCTTTTTATCTGTACAGCAATTTTCAGACATTTATATATGAAACTTTAGCTCTAAATCACATAGTATCCCCGTCTGCATTACCTCATTCACTTGTTTATCAGAGCACAACAAACTGATACTATCTAATCTGCAAGGCATACAACAGGCCATGTTTTAATGATCCCCACTCTTCATTTTGTGACAAATTGATAATTTGTTCCTTTCTTACAAGTCTGTTGAAGTGTTATGAAATATAAATAATTATATAAACATTACTTTGTCCTGGTAAAAACACTCAGTAACATTGGAATGCCACGATAACTATAACATCTGTGGCATTATTATAATAACATATAGATAACTGAAATCAGCAGTGGAAGTCAACACGTGATTTAAATACAACATTACATTTCAAATAAGGTGAAGGACATGTTTAAACAACATTTACATATACAAAATATCAGATGGAATCTTGGAGGATTCTCAACTCTCACTATACATGTACTACCCTGTCTATCTCTGTACACATTTGTTATCTAGAAATGTCTTTACTATCACAATACAGCACTCGTTAAAACCATAACAAATAAAGCCAAAGATCCATACAAAAATATAGAGAAGTACATTGATGGATAACACTGGACGACACGGGAAGTAAACCAGCTGTATACATAGAAGGACAGAGCCTTCTACTCAAAACAAACGTAGTTTAACGCGTTACTATGAATTCTTGGGGAAAGCCAAGAACACATTTTGAACTTTTTGCTGTCTATCCGTATCAAGCAAAGAAAACTTCAATGCTACAAGATGTGAGATAAATGTTAAAAGGTTCTGCTGATTGTCAAAAATAATATTTCTTTGAAAAGTTTACTTCAGATTAATAATGATATGTTTTCAGCTGTTATAATAGGTAGAAATAATATTTAGATTTGATCCAATTCTAACAAAGGACTGAACATCGAAAATAAATGACAATCCCAGATCTGTAGTTATAGATTCTCCGTCATCTGAATCAACACTTATATAAATGTTTCATATGTTTAAGTATAGTCATCCTTACTATCAAAGTTCAGAAATAAAACATAAGCCTGGATGTCGTAAAGGGTTGGTAGCCTAAACTTTCTTACATCGTTAGGTATGCTAAGATATTGATCTATACATTATACATTCTCTCAAGTGTACTAGGCTACCGATGGACAAGGGATCTACATCAGAAATGTTACCAAAATAACATTTTCTATAGAGGAAAAATACTGTAGTGAATAAGAAATTTAAGGATTTTCCCCCGACAACTAGCATCTCTGTAGGACCATCCTTCTTTATATCAAATTCTGAAGTGTTCAGAGTCGACAATACTTAGTGACGAGGATGTATTTACTGTGTAGCTCGCCCTCCAATGAGAAAGAGTGATAAAAGTATTTTCATGACCCATTTGACCAAAGTTCCATACCAAACACCAAATGATATAGATTTTAAAAAAAAATTCTCAATGGTGGCGAATGTTTTCTCACTTGACTGAATTAAAAATCTGAATTCAATGTAGGAACCAAACAAATAAAACAAGCTCTTTCCCAATTTGGAAATATTTTCACCCTTTTTATTAACTATACACAGTTCGACCATGATGAGCTTGTTATAAGTTATTAAGTTAAGAACAGTTATGGGACTAGTGGTATTCCAATATTCATTAACAAGAGTGCCATGTAAACTAGACAGATCTTTGTATTCAACAGCTTAATTATTAATCAATGCACTGATTGGTGGTACAAATTTGTATATAAAGTCATTATACCGCTCCTGTTGGCGTAAAATTGTATCGTGCAGGCTATGATTTGTTTTTCTTTTAAATCTGGCGTAGTAGTAGTCTGCTACCCGGAGATTTTATTTCTCTGATGAGATTGATTACGACCTGATATCTTGATATTTTACATCTCTCGTTGAGATAAAGACTGTTGTACTTGGAAAAAGTTGAGCTCTGTGGCTATTAGGAGACCAGTTGTGTTAGAAGCAGGCTTTGCTAGTTACGGTTTTCTGTATTCCTCTGCTTGATGCATTATCATCACGAAATTATCCTAGGTAGAAATAAAATGTATAACAACACTAAAGATAGCAAATACATACTGTACATGAAAACACTCCTGATAAAAATATACAAAATTCTTTTGCACATATTAGCAATTCAAAACTAATGAATCTAGTATAATCAATATTACAAAATTGTTACTAATTTGTCACTGCATTAATTTCTTTTAAATTTACTTGGTCGTTTTTTTACATGTTTGTAATAGAGAATTCAATTTGGGATTTTTATTTGTATTTGTATTTTAGAGGTTAGATAACATATTATGCGATTTTATCCTTTTAAACCTTATGGCGAAAATGAATTGGATGCGAGGGTTCAGTAAGATTTTGTTAGGAACAGTGTCACCCTCGACCCAAACAAACAACAAACGGAAATACAATCTAAGAATTAAAAGTCACACATCATCAAGAGTACCTGTAGACTTTACTGATCACCATTCTGAGTGACTGCTGCTTCTTTTTCAGATCCCTGTCCCTCACTGCATGTACTGTCTGTATGGCACCTTCCTGTACTGGTCTTTACCTGTAAACCATAACAGAAAATCACAATGCAGTTCAATCTAAAGAATCAAACTGTAGATTCAAAATATTCCAGTTCAAATCGTGAGTCTGCAACTTTGAATCGACAACTATAAAAAAACGGGGGAAAAAGAAAAGGGAAACAAAGAATGAAACAAAGAAAGAAATCCAGGAGTTTGGAATGCAACCACTTCGACTGATCTTCGTGTAGGTTATTGGGTATCAATAAACATACATATTAAACAAATTAAGTTTCATCGTTGGCGACAAAAAGCGCATATTCCGGGTACCATTTTACCTGTGAATGCATTTTGTGTGCTTTGCAGTGTCTGTCTTTTAACTATTAGTTTGAAATCATAGTTTAGAGTTGGAAATATCGAATTACCTGATAGAGCAAATTTAATGAAAATATGTTTGTTTTGAATTTTTTTTTATACCTGTTAGATCTTTTTACTGTATAGACAGCAGAAGCTGTAGTTTACATCGTAATAATGCAGGTTTCACATCAAGCTTATTTCAATTTAGGTATGAAGAAAGTAGAGAGCTGAATTAAATTCCAATACAGAATACCACATAACTCAAATAGATTCTTTGAGATTATGAAAATTTTAAGTTGATGGCGTATGTTGTTGTCGTGTTCACATGAACATGATTTTCATTGCATAAACAGAAGCAGCCAAGGAAACAACAACAGGATCCCGTGTATAGCGATTCCGTGACAATAATTGTATATTGAACAACTTTGTAACGTTTTGATTGTGGAGTAACTCTGTGTCATTTTGAATGTGGAACAACTCTGACAATCGTAGAGGTTCTTGTTAGGAACTTCTCTTGTCTTTTATAGACTACCTATGGACTTTATCATGCGATGTTCAAACTAACTTTATGCTGGTAAATTAACAATAATAATAATAAATGTAACTGTAACCTAATTTAAAACAAACTGTGAAGAATGTCCTCAATGTTTTATTTGGATACAACCTCCTCATTAATTTTTAACCATATATTCTAAATTGCTTAAGTCCAAACTTTGTGTAGATCTATATATAACCACCTGATTCTATGATACAACATCAGATAACAAGAGCAGACACTTACCGGTTTGGGTTTTGCTTCCAGACTAGGATCCAGTATGATCTTTCCGAGGTTTTTCCTATCTTGTAATTTCTGCATTGCTTCTCCTACCTAACAATTCACAAGAGTATAATAATTTTTTGGGGGAATTTGGTAGGTGAGCTTAAACTTGTTTCGTGTATAAATATATATTGTCAAATGTAAGTAAAATGAGTTAAATGAGTAGTTGAGTTGTTAACCCGAGTTGAACATCATGAAAGAACACCTGTTCCTTTTGTGATGCCAAAGGGTAAACAGATTCAAACAATAATGAAGTTGATTTTGCTTGTGAAGGTATGAATATCTTCCTGTTCTGTGGGTGAATCTGTATCAAACTATGTCGGATTTGTTGGGAAAGTTATAAATTTTGCTGTCTGTATTTACAGTCATGGTATGAGTAAACAGGTGAACTATTACGATCCGTTCTCGTCCGTCGTCGTCCGTCGTGCATAAACTTTTAACATTTTTGACTTCTTCTCAGAAACCAATTGGCCAATTTCAACCAAATTTGCCATGGATCAACATTGGGTGATGCAGACTCAAGTTTCTTCAAACCATCCCCCCTGTGTCCAAAAAAATTATCCCACCCCGGGGCCAAAAAGGTTCAAATTTTGCAACTTTAAAAAATCTTCTCTGAAAGTACAAGGCCAAATCTGCTGATTTCTGAAATATAGCATCCTTATGGGGTG
>JACSZP010027284.1:0-10812 GCA_016161895.1 Pinna nobilis
GCGCCTGCGGGAATCGAACACCGGACCCCTCGGCTCGAAGTCGAACACGATAACCACTCGGTCACGGAGGCTCCGTGTATGTAAGTAAATTAAAAGTAAAAAAGAGGATTTCACCAGGATTTTAGAAGTTTTTTTATTCATCTTAAATGAATGGAAAATAATGAAAACATACATAATACCAGAAATTTATATTTATAAGGCACCTATTGGTATCATGCAATTCATGTAACGGGAAAACTAGCGCTAAGTTTCAATAAATGGGAGAAAAGCAGATTATTCCTTTACTTTTATCATGAATAAAAAGTGGCCTAGATCTATCATTAACAATTGCTTTTTAAACATATATCGTTCTACAAAATACATTGTATCAAAAAGGGTGGTAACCCTACGTTTTTTTTTTGGGGGGGGGGGGTTGACAATTTGTATTTTCTATTTAGATAATGGCAAGATTTTTTTTACCCAAAGCTAGATCTGCTCTAAATGATAGTATGGAATGGAATAAAAGTCCGAAACAGTTTCTCTCTCTCTCTCTCTAAAAAAAAACGTACCGTCAGTCTATGCTCTATGGAGTATTATTTGCACAATTCAGCAACTACAGAAGTTCTGTACAAAACAAAACACAGCATGACAAGAACTTTACAAGTATAAAGTGTTAAATGATGTTTGCACAGGTATACAAAAAAGTTAGACTAACATGACGAGTTAACTGTCGAGGTACCTGTCATTCTATTCAACTCCAAAAGCAACGCGCGTCAACCTGCCTTTATCCCAATATCATACGTACGAAACTATTGTTTCGTATCTTTTTAGTTACGTACGGAAATGGGACTTTATTGAGCAATTGTTATAGACAATAACAACGGTAGTACCACAGGATAGGACATCCGACCTTCCACACGTTATTGAAAAGCTGCCTCAGATTTAATACCAGTAAAGCGAAACCATGTCAACAAACCAAATCATCAGGAGAGACGCCGTAATGGAAGTCTAATAAAGAAGCATACTCCACATAAAAAATAACACATTAAATTGTCTATGAACGATATTCATATTTGGCAGATTAGCTCCCCAGGGATCCGCACGCGCATTCGTGCATAGTACAAATTAAACATGTGAATACAATATATGCGATGAGTGTAAACAAATCTGTATCAAAAAATGGCGAAATATGGTTTTATCGGGACATCAAAAGTCTGCAAATGGCCAAATTGCATTACTATCGTTTTGAAAATGCACATTGAGGGATGTTATTAAAACGCGATCAATCACGGCGAAACTTTCTATAATTGACCACCTGGCGGTTAGAGATCCAACCTGCGATATATCTGATAGCTGACTTATCATTTGTCTATAAGAAAATCCGGGCCCAGCATCATAAAACTTAAGAGTTTACTTAAAATGGGTGAAATAGGAGATACCAAGGGAGATTCCAAATAGAATAAGTCAACGACAGACAAAATCGTGGCCAAAACAAAAAGAAGACAAAATTACAAATAGAAATACACAAATACACTTATAACTAAAAATAGTGTAACACGAACCCCACTAAAAACCGGGGGTGAGTTCAGGTGCTCTGGAAGGGTAAGCAACTCCTGCTCCACGCGTGACACCCGTCGTGTCACACATTTCGAATACAAGAATAAGCCATAATCTGTTATGGTCATAAACGAGAAAAGAGGGGATCGGGACAAGGTATGCGACAGAGGGAACATATCCCTTATCATGTTTTTACAGATTAAATGTTTGAGCAACCAGGCCATGATGGCACGCCGTGTCACACATTATCGAATATGGGAATAAGTCACAATCGGTGATGGTCTCAAACTTATGTTTGAACTTCAGATTCTCAGCCATTTGCTGGAGTTGAGAAAATATTCAGTCTTAAGTAAATTCTCAAGTTTTGTAGTGTCCAGTCCCTTTGAAAAGGGGACAAGAATATCTAACGCTTTAGAGGCGGGATCAGGTGTCACGGAGGAGTGAGGACTTCCTTTTGATCTGTCACACTCCCCGTACGTTCATAATCATAAGTATATGCGGAGTGGAGTGGAGTGTACACATATGTTAGAAATTTCAATAAATACTTTTTAAATTGATGAAAAAATAACTTGGACAATAATCTCCAAATATAAAGACAATTAAAATTATGAGACCATTGATAACCTTGCGACAAAAAAGAAAAAAACCCAGAGATTTGATTTAAATGTTTATTCATTTACAAGGCTATATATTATATGTACGAGTTAAAATCTGATACTAATCAATATCTATCAGTGTCAATTTAAAATATTTAGCGACATTTTTATTTTCCGAGTAAACGATTACTTTTTTACACGCCGGTAACATTTTCACTAATAAGTTTAAATTAGATATACTTTAGAGGGTCAACTTAAATTAAAGCACACTGCACCACATTAAACTTTAGGACCTGGTTGATCGATATGGTATGTCTGTAAAACAGACTATGAGTGATATGTTCCCCTTGCCATATACCCGATTCCGTCCTTTCTCGTTTTGGACCAGCACTTAATATGGCTTATTCCCGTATTTGAAACACATGTGACACTACGGGTGCCACGCTCGGAGCAGGAGTCACTTACCCTTCCGGAGCACCTGAACTCATTTCCCGGTTTTAGTGGGGTTTATGTTCGGCTTTACTGTGTGAATTACTGTTTTTGGTGTTGTATCTTTTTGTTTTGGCCTTATTGGTGTTTGTTTTTCAATTTTTGAATGTAGAATTCTCCCTTGGTATCTAAAATATCCTCATTTTACATTAAAACGAAAATTTGAAATTTGGTAAACGATAGCTAAAAAGAAACAAATCAAATAGATAAATGTCCCGATCAAAATTACCGTATCGATTTTCTGCGAACAATTTCAATATTTAATTTGACAGGTAAACAGAACACTGTTTGTTTGCATTTGAGAAAGACAAAATATAAAAAAAAAACCTAGGTAAACACTTAAAGGATTTCCAATACCGCCTAATATGTCCGCAAGGAACAATCCATCAATATTATGATGAAATTAAAGGTAAAAACGGTAAACATAAAAACAGAATAGAAGATGATCCTAGAAAGCAACCAAGATCGCAGGTATGATTACAGGTACCAAATGGGATCGCCCGGCTTTGATGTCGATTTCAATTTGCATTTTTTACCTGGCTTGTATTGACTATCGCGATTGATATTCATTATCATTATTTGTTTAATTCACTTTTCTCTGCACTTCGCTCATTCCATTAAAGGCCCTAGAGAAAACGAGCAGGGTTTTGATTTCGTATTTTATCACATCAGACTGTCACTAGTATATTGTTTATTCTTTTACTTGTTCATCGCATATCATCATCATCAATATTGGTTGAAAATGCAGGTAATAGTAGGTGCAGCGATATATTTCGCCGTAAATTTCATGTTTTTTCTTTTTTTCAGGAAATTGAAAGTAATTTCGTAATAAAATTCAATAGCATATCAGACATTTAATATACCATGTCCTGATCTTATCAGAGTGATAACCATACTGTGTTACTTTATCTCAATTTCTTGTTGATAGGAAATAGGCAGACATTATGTAATGCACATACAATACGTGATCATCTTCATTTGTTCTCCGAAGTGGATCAATTTTTATTGACCATTTGATATTCGCAAATTTTTTATCAACATATCCTGGGGAGATTTCTTTAGCAATCCAAATATGTATTTTCCGTTCACCTTGTTAATCTTTATTATATATATATATCCACTTATTTCAGTTTTCATAAATATAACAGATAGATATCAGGTATAAATGGAAACTTTACATATTCATAAATAAAAAGCATTTTCTTTCAATGAAAAATTGATACTATTTTCGTACCGTCAGCTTTTGT
Organism: Pinna nobilis; assembly: GCA_016161895.1. Taxonomy (NCBI): domain Eukaryota; kingdom Metazoa; phylum Mollusca; class Bivalvia; order Pterioida; family Pinnidae; genus Pinna; species Pinna nobilis. The sequence continues at coordinate 3,869 of JACSZP010027284.1, forward strand.
TTCAGGAATAGTTGTTGTTGTTGTATTGTTGTTTAACGTCCCGCTCAAGAATATTTCACTCATATGGAGACGTCACCGTGTGCCGGTGAAGGGCGACAAAGTTTGCCTATGCTCGGCATTTATGGCCGTAGAGCAGGGAGGGTTCTTTAACGCGCCAACACCTACTATGACACGGGACATCGGTTTTTACTGTCTCATCCGAAAGACAGGGACGGCCAACCGCGGAGTGGCGCTACGCGGATTCGAACCCCGGACCCTCCGATTCGAAGTCGAACACGCTAACCACTCGGCCACGGAGGCCCCTTTCAGGAATAGTGAAAGGTAGTGTATTGTTTTGTGCGTGTGGTTTTTTTTTTTAATTTGTTTTGTCTGTTTGTTTGTTTTTATCTTGTTTTTAGATTTATTTCAGTTATTTGGTTGACTATTATATTGTTACAGGAGAATTTACACCAATTTGAATATACATGTATCTATAGCTAGTAACCTTGACAAACCTTGGGATGTTACTGTGGACGTTTGAATGTACATAAGGTTGTGATAATATTTATTTGTCTGAACCCATGTAGACAAGGTACACACATCAACTGGGTACAAAATGATTAACAAGGAATAAAAATTAATGTTTTATATCTAGTGTTCCAACCGTTACAGTTTGCTGTTACTTGCTGTGATAAATAAACATGTATCACGCAATGTTTGGAATTCTCTAGAAACAACCTAAAGCCGAACAGAAAGTGCAACGGTTCTACCAATAGAACTGAAAACGTTCGTTTATCTTTCATTTACGAAGGCTTCTAGGGGGCTACAGTGGCTGAGTTGTTAGCGTGTTCGATTTCGAATCGAAGGGTCCGGGGTTCGAATCCGCGCTGCGATTGGTCGTAGAGTAGGGAGGTTTCTTTAACGTACAAACATCTACTGTGGCACGGGACCACCTCGGTTTTTACTGTCTCATCCGAAAGACAGGGACGGCCAAAGGTTTAATATTAACTTGATTATGTTACTACCGGTAAACAACAGGGAATACTTACTTCTCCCGGGCACCTGACCACACCTCTGGGTCCATGATGTTCCTTCTTCCTTGAAATATGAGGTCGGTTGTTGGGCTCGATAAAAACCCAATAATACTCACTGGTCCAAAGTGACGTAAATAGGGAAAGATTAATAGCCCTATAGTCGGTGTCATTACAATATCGATGGAATTGTTTTAGGAGGATATTAAACAACAATGACACTAGTTAATGAACAACGTGGTTCCACAAAAAAGTTTGCGCGGGATTATTGTTCATATCAGTGATGGAAGGGCGCTAGATGTTATCCCACGCTAACGTCATTTCAGCGGGAAGATCACGTAGTTATGTCCCATCATCATTGAAGATACTATAGTCCCACAGTCACGTGGTACATGAATTAGTTCAATTCAACATCATTTTCAGCCTTGGCCTATTTTCTTGAGAAAGAAAATGATATAAGATGCGCTTCACAGAAATAGAACCCGTAAGTGGTACATTCATACGGTTAGCATATACAAAGATCCAATATGATATGTGTTGGCGCCTAATTCTGGCTCTATTGATACTAAACCTGTTTAACACATTTTGTCGTGTCGCATTTCCATACTTGACGCATTAGCGTTACATGTTTCAGTTTTAACTCTTGTGTATAATCTCACAGCTTTTGTGAAAATCCGATCTCAATTTTTTTGTACGATTCCTTGGGTTTTGTTTTTCATAAGCAAGTGAAAATCTGAAACGTGCATGTGCTTCTTGGTTGCTTAGAAGAACTGCTAGCAACATTTTTAGCTGTGGGTGAATAAGACAAACATGACAACGGATAAAAATCGTTTATGCAATCTGAAAGTTGCATGTTGCCCGGTTTAAAAAAAAACTGGAAATGCCTCCTAAGCAGGGAGGGTTCTTTAACGTGCCAACACCTACTGTGACACGGGACTTCGGTTTTAACTGTCTCATCCGAAAGACATGGACGGCAAACCGCGAAGTGACGCTGCGGGAATCGAACCCTGGACCATTCGATTCGAAGTCGAATACGCAAACTACTAGGCCACGCACGGAGCCCCCCAAACAAATGACACGATGGGTGCCGCGCAAGAATTGCTTACCCTCCCGGAACACCTGAACTCATCCCCGATTTTTGATGGGGTCCTTGTTACTCTATAATGTACAATGTAGTTGTATCTGTTGTTGTTGTGTGAGTGTTAATAGCGTAGGCTAAATTTGTCGCCCTTCACCGGCACACGGTGACGTCTCCAAATGAGTGAAATATTCTTGAGTGGGACGTTAAACAACAACGCAACAACATTAAATTGTAATTCCATAATAGGTGAATTGAAATAATCTCTTTTAACGTAAAGTTTTGTTCTCAATCGTCCCCCACTGTCTCTCTCCAGGTGTAGGTCAAAGTATAAAGCAGAACTGACAGTATCCGTTGTGTCCCTTATTTCAAGTTACTTAAATAGATGTGATCAATATAGTCACCAAATTGTGAATTACTCAATGAAAGGTTATCTATATAGCGGAACCTGAAGTAAAAGGATCATTATTCTTTTAAACCCCTGTATAAAGAGTCTCATACGAATTAAAAATCGGCAAGAGGAGCACAGTTAGTACCCATTAGAATGCCGACAGTCTGTTGGAAAAACCCGATCATCGAACACAATAAATATGTTGTCAATCAAACTTTCAAGCATTCTGATGTTTTTTTCAGAGAATATTTAGTTAGAATCACAGTGGTTTTCAACAAAGTATGATTTGCCCCAACTTTCATTTATTTCAACATTTTCTCAGAAATTGTTCAGAATTTCCATCAAATATTTTCAACGTTTCCAGAGAATCTTAAGAGTATTAATTTCTTTAACATCACATTAGTATTGTTTCGGTTGGGTATCTTTGTAACGTAGGCTTTGCAAATATTAATATATTGCTAGGGACTTATTCCTCAATATTTTGTTTGAGGTTCCAACCCTTCTACCCAAAAATGTCGGGTTATCACAGCATGATTCCATACCCTCGACTTCCCAGTCATCATACGAGCATCCTATCATGTCACGACCAGCTTTATCGCGTATTTCTTACTTTTGTTGTTGTTTTCTTTTTGTAGCATTATTGTTGTTTAACGCCTCACTCAGGAATATGTCCTTCATTCAGACACAGGTGAATACTGTAAATCCAGAAAATTTTGCGGAAGTTTATTTTGGCGAATCGGTATCAATGCATTTATTCGCGACACTATATTTTCGCGGCTGTGCATGTCAGGTATAGTAGTTTATGTTGTATAGTCCATGCTAATTTCAGGTCAGTATGTTACGCGAGGAATTTATTTTCGCGAGTAAGTGCTGTTGCGTAATTACGCGAAAATAAAAATCTCGCCAATAAAACCGGATTTATAGTAGCTTTAAATTTTGACGTAGACACGGCACTATGGGTTATGGAGCAGCAAGGGGTCTATAACATGCCAACACCTATATATACTGTGAGGGGCCGCCGTGGCCCAGTGGTTAGCGTGTTCGACTTCAGATCGTGAGGTCTGGGGTTCGAGCCCAAGCCACGCTGCGGCTGGCTGTCCCTGTCTTACGGATGGGACAGTCTAAATCGAGATCCCGTGTCACAGTAGGTGTTGACACGTTAAAGACCCCTCTCAAAGATCATAAGTGCCGAGCAAAGGCACAGTTTGTCGCCCTTCATCGAAAAAAGGGTGACGTCTCCATATAATTGAAAGAGTTGGGTGAGACGTAAAACGACCAAACAACCGACCACATATACTGGTTTTTTTTTCTTTTCCTTTAGAACATTTTCTGTTTTACGCCATACTCGACCATCTTTCAGTCATAAGTTGGCGGCCATTTTTACTGTTGGAGAGAGTCCGTGTATAAATGTGCCTGGTTAGAGGTCCCTGGTTCTCCGCGAGTAAACTAGCAAAGTTTCTCACATAATCAACTTTGATTCCAGCGGGGTTCGAACCCGCCCTGACAAGAGGTAAGCGACTGAAAGGCTTAAAGTGTAATGCCCAACCATTTCCGGTTAGAACTGCTTAAGAATATGAAAGATATACATGTAGTAACAGCTGTGGATGAAGTATAATTACGGAGTAAAAGTAGTATCGTTCTCAAAATCATCATCAACATTAGTCCCAGTCTGTATTGGTTAAAGTGCCAGATAACGTTATTACTATTTCAAAACTTATAAACACGAGGTATCGAGTTAAATTATGCGATGTTATTAATATTCATATGTTAATACTCGAGTGTCCCTGCAAGACAATAACAGAACATGATTCATTTATTAAAACCATCTGACAGAACCAAATACAACGCACTGAAACGAACAACAGACCAGAGAGAAATATAAAACCACGTGCTTTTGAGAAAGGTAGAATTTTGAGAAATTCGATCATTCTCATTGACTACAGAGCTTGATTCTCTTTCTCGGGAGTTCCCATTCGTGTCATTTGGAAAATGGTCATGAATTTGTGAACAGATGGTTTAAGTAATGGCATTGTCGCTGTCGTCTGCTTCGTATTAAACAGTACACTGATCCCGCAAAACAAAACAGAACGATACCGATGAATAAATCAATGAATTCCCTCGACTTAACAAAAGGAACATAGTATTGAGTACGGGCTCGGAGCATGGGTTGTCCTTTTATAGCGTGCGCCATCTTTTATTTATTCATTTACTTATTCATTCATTCATTTATCTTTATACTGTATTTATATTCATTTACTTATCAAATTATTAAAAGAGTTATTAATTTTCATTTTTTATACTCTATCCCTTTGTCATTATTTCGCTTAATATTTCTGTTATTTTTTAGAAAAAAAAACATGTGCATGTATATCTTTTTGTTTCATACATCCCTCAGGTAGTATGTAGTTGTTGAAATTAAGTAATTTACCTTTCCGGAGCACCTGAACTCACCCCTGGTTTTTTTATGGGGTTCGTGTTACTCTATTTTTCAGTTTTACACGTCTTCTTGTGTTGATAGCTGTTTGTGTTAATGTCTCTTTTAGTTTTAGCCATGGTTTCGTCTGCCTTTGGGTTTTTGAATTATTTATTAGCCCCTTTGGTATTTTCTACTGTCAATTTTTTTTACACTAGCTATAAATCTATATGTACTTAGAGAGGTTGTCTTTTAAGAGGGGCTGAAGTAACCTTTTAGAGAAACAGACAGACTAAATTTTGATGGTGCTTATTGGTCCAATGTGAGGTGGTCTTAAAGCGAGGTACTACTGTACTCGAGTTGTGTTTTGTTTAGAGTTTAGTCTTTATTTTATCTATCAAGCCTTGTTTCTTCATCAGCAGTTTGCGAAAATGTAGAAAACGAGTTGTAAATGCGATATTAATTCTGTTCTTTCCAGAATTTCCGTCCTTTTCCCATAGCTGGGATTTCCCCATCATTGACCAAGGGTAGTTCTAGACAAAGTAGCAACATGACTGTGTTTTCCCCGCCGTCTCCTAAACAAAACAAAACTTCCCCATTTCCATGATTTCCCAGGACGCCATTTTGGGACTAAATTGTCGACAGGTACGGTACAGTCTATGCGTTTTCCGGGTAATAAAATTGTCCATAATGGAGAAAAAGTATATCAATGCAATCATTTTAAAATTAAGAAATCGAGTGGTTTTCCGTGGGCCATTTGGAATCACTTATCATCCGAGCGAGAGTAATCCATAGGGAGAGGTAAAAACATCATACAATTCAATCGCACGAAGTCTAATTATTGAAAATACAGGTAAAAGTGCTCGTACAGATAAAATGTTATTTCATGGATTGAGCGATTTCTTCATAAACGTCACGTTTCCATGGAAACTGGATAAAAATTACTTTTCTTCACGTGAGCATATACTCCTGCGTGTGTTGTAAAACGTATCGAATGATGCTATCAAAGTGAAATTTACATTCACCTGAATCGTTTGAAATAGACAATTTTTAATTCGAATTCCGTAACACTTAGGCTCCCTTATCTAGCTGACGTGCAGAAAGGGCTTTTGGTAGTCCTGATGCACGTGAAATTAAGCAAACACGTGCATACCTGCCAACCCTACCGATTCACGCGGTAACCTACCGATTTTCTGTAGCTCCCAACGCATACCGAATTTTTGGGGAAACAAACAGCATTGTTATGGTATTGTATTGTTGTTTAACGTCCCACTCAAAAATATTTCACTCATATGGAGACGTCACCGTGTGCCGGTGAAGGAATACAAATTTTGTCTATGCTCGGTACTGCTGGCTGTAGAGCAGGGAGGGTTCTTTACCGTGCCAACACCTACTGTGACACGGGACCTCGGTTTTCAGTGTCTCATCCGAAAGACAAGGACGGCCAACCGCGGAGTTGCGCTACGCGGCTCGAACCCGGATCTTTCGATTCGCAGTCGAACACGCTAACCACTCGGCCACAGAGGCGCCTACCGCATTTGTAAAAATGTAGATGAAAAAGAAATAAAAAAGTTTGTTCGTACAGTTTTGTGTTTGTTTGCCACTTCCAAGATCACTCAGTAAACGATGCTGTTTCTTATACTCTAAAATGTATTGATATGCTGAAAGTAACCATGGTCAGAAAATACAGAATATTGCACCAGTTTGCTTAATTTTTCAAAAACATTCGGGGGATGCCCCCTTGACCTCATCAGGATGTGCACACGCGAACCTTCCGCTTTTGCTCAAGAATGGGTAGGCAGGTATGCACGTGTACAACTATGCATTTTGTTGGCCTTACCTTTCAAAACACTGAATATATTTGTACAAAAAATATCTTCTCTTCTGTCATTATTAAGTTGATACATATGTACATGGTACACTAAAGTGAACTGCCCTTGAGTAAATTTAACAGATAATTTCCTATATAAACCCATATTAAACTTTGGCGGTCATTGTTGCCCTATATGGGGCCGAGTGGTTAGCGTGTTCGACTGCGAATCGGAAGATATG
>JACSZP010027285.1:0-17610 GCA_016161895.1 Pinna nobilis
GGCCCCGGACATTTCGTTCCCAAGCAAGTTGTTCGGAAAAAATAAGAATCTAGGTTACTGAAAAGATATCTCTGTAATGATCCGTAAAAATTAAAAATTCTGTTCCCGGATAGTTTTGTACGGAAGGTTAAGCAAACGGATCATAAGTGTCCGGATAAATGAGGCTCGACTGTACCATCTTTCAAGACTGTGTTACTTAAAAATCAAATTTCAGACATTTCATCGGAGGCTTACCATCACAAAGTGTAGTGGACCGAAAATTTTGTTTGAGAGTTGGGGATCGTAAAGAAGTCCAAAGTTAATCAATGCAATACCCTGCGGAGTAATGGTCGAATTTCAAAAAGCTGCGCAGCAAAGAAGTTACAAATGCGCAAAAGTGTCGTTCACCTAAAATGGACCATCCGGAGCAGCTGCTTTGACCATGTATTACTTTTGTAGCAAAATATACCTTGGAATTTCGCTATTAATACCATCCAAGTACCTCTGATCTGATTAGTGAGTTGGTCCTCTAAGTGAGTTTCAAATTGTACAAAATACTGATAAGCACACTTTGATAGTCTCTGTTGTGGTGGTGTAATAAGTGAGGTAGGCGATAGACCATTATATACAGTGGAACCTCGCCTAAGGACAATCTTACATAGGAGAACACCTCGCTATTGAGACCATCAAAATTCAGCCTGTTTATCATTATTTTAGGCTATTTCAACCTCAATTAGGAGACCACCTCACTAATCAGACCAATTTTAGCCAGTCACTTGGGCGGTCTTAATAGCGAGGTGCCACTGTATATGTACAGTCTAACTTTGCCTAGCCCACTGAACTACTCTCTGTCTAATTTAACCATAATTTATGGCTTCCAAAATTGCAATTTCTTATATAAACCTGAAATTTAGGATACCACCTGCCATATATATTACCCATTATTAGTCCTTCTGGCGGTCAAATAAAACAGTTTAGACTATATAAGCATTAGGTAAATGTTAGAAAAGCCATTTATGAAAAGGTAAAGGTAACGAACAGTGATCGTTATCATAACTCCTATAAGGAATGCCAAATAATAAGTTCAGTTGGGTAAACACAAACCCCTGGATACGCCAGAGGTGGGAACATGTGCCTAGGAGGAGTAGGCATCCCCTGTTGACCGGCCACACCCACCTTGAACCCTATATTTTGGTCAGATAAACGGAGTAATCCGGAGTAAAAAAAAAAAGTATTTAGAGAACGGTCTAACAACCGTTATGAAACATGTCAGACAGCATATGATTATTCACGTAGACTATAATTATCTCCCTTTAAGAGTAGTGATAGATTTAAAGAAATACTCTACCTACCTCAGAGTTCCAGGGATTAGTGTCCACACACCGAAAGAGCTGTGCTGTTATGGCAATTCCGAATCCTTTGTTAAACGTATGTTAATTTCCACGATATAACCAAGATACCGTGAAAGTTGCATAAATTTATAGTCATCCAATAGATATGAATCGCAATGCAAATAATAACTTCCTTTTTCCTCTTATACTTCCTGAGTAATTTATACATGTATATCTATTGAAATATATTTGCAAAGGGAAGTAATCGTTAGATTTATAAAAATATATTTCTATCAGAACGTGTTCTGAATAAAAGTTCTGAACTTGTGAACTCAACAAAAGGTTTTTATTAGATAAGAACTATTCAATCTAAAAAAAAAAGCAAACACAGAAAGATGTATACCATAGTTGGTTGTCCCTGTCTTTCGGATCAGACAGTAAAAACCGAGGTCCCTTGTCTCCGCTCTACGGTAATCAGTGCCGAGTAAAGGCATATTTTGTTGCTCTAAATCGACACACGGCGACTCCCCATAAATGGGAAAGATTCTTGAGTGGGACGTTAAAAACAATACAAACAACGAACAAACCAGTTTTGTTACGATGGTGCATAATGTACTAGTCTAGTGTCATGTGGATTAGTCATCAAACGCCAGAAAAAGAATTACAATTTTGGTATATGTTTGGCATTTTCAGCTAATTTACATCGGTCACCGACTGTAGGTGAGTGGTTATGTAAGGTCGATTCGATCGATAAATATGGGATGACAATGTTGCTTTTCTGTGTAACATTCTCATCACTCTTTAGGGCCACACGGAATTACCTATTCCCTACTTGGATAAACGTCGCTAAATATTTGAGAGCATCACTGCGGAAGTTGAATGTGCAATACGGGTACATTATCAGATAATGTTGTTGTTGTTGCGTTGTTGTTTAACGTATTTCACTCATATGGAGACGTCACCGTGTGCCGGTGAAGGGCGACAAATTTTGCCTGTGCTCGGCACTGCTGGCCTTAGAGAAGGGAGGGTTCTTTAACGTGCCAACACCTACTGTGACACGGGACCTCGTTTTTACTGTCTCATCCGAAAGACAGGAACGGCCAACCGCGGATCGCTGCGGGAATCGAACCCCGGACCCCTCGGCTCGAAGTCGAACACGCTAACCACTCGGCCACGGAGGCGCATCAGATAATGTGAAGAACATTTCTGGTAATTGGTTCTATTCTACAATATACACTTTATACATTTTGGTCGACAGATATATATATCTATCTTTCATACAGTTTGCATGTTTTCAACCTCAGGGGGTTCTGGGGAACATTTACAACAGACATGACTTGCTTGCTTGGTCCAGATACTCCGATGCACCTGATCTTGCTCCAATTAGTCTTTGCAATGTTTCTTCCAATTGAGACTGGGATTATTCCTAATTTGTGTGTCAAGTGAAAACTGTGTAGGTTTTAACACTTTACAGAACCCTCCCTGCTCAGTGGTCAAATGTATAAAGAGGCCAACATTTTATCCCTTTACTGGATTTCGGTTACGTCTCCAGAAAACTGAAACATTATTGAGTGAGGCATTAAATACCATAACGACAAAAATCTAAAATTTCTATATCAATATAAAGTTAATTTTTACCCCAAATAAGTCTATAATATGTCTCATTTCTTGTATGCTAGAATGTGACCGATCTACAGGGGATACTTACTCCTCCTATGCACTTGATCCCACAACTAGTGCGTCCAGGGGTCCGTGTTTCCAAGCACTTTATTCCGAATTCCTTATAGGAATTATGGGATCGATCATCGTTACTTTTACAATTTTCTTAACTCTTACTTCTTTAAGTATCAAAATATTATATTCATTTCTATTATCTGATGACTTGATTGTTGTTGTTTAACGTCCCACTCAAGAATATTTCACTCATATGGAGACGGGCAACACATTTTGCCTATGCTTCGCACTGCTGGCCGTAGAGGAGGGAGGGTTTTTAACGTGCCAACAACTACTGTGACACGGAACCTCGGTTTTTACTGTCTTATCTGAAAGACATAACGGCCATCCGCGAAGTGGCGCTGCGCTAAATTCGAACCCCGTACCCTTCGATTCGAATTCGAACACGCTAACCACTCGGCCACGGAGGCCCCTTCTATTATCCGAGAACAGTCTATTGTGGTCTGTAATGTGAAATGGTTGATAAATTTGTTTTGTATATAAGGAAATAGCCAGGCGGAAATCATCATAATCACCTGTTACGGAAGTGTCGCTGACACGGGAAGTTCGTTCTTTCAAAAGCCGAGTTCCAAGGTCATTAGGATAACCTCCTTAAGTCATTTATTAGTGATGTCGTGAGCAATTTTACTCCGCATTTGGGATACCAGTGTCGATGTTCCATGGTTTTTCTACGCTTTTCAAATGAAAACTGAAATTAAAAGTTTCATGAAAATTTCCTTTAGGTCTGATTTACCGGAACGACCTAACATTGTGTCGAATGCTGTCTGATGTGTTTGATACCAGTTGTTAGACATTTTGCTATACAAATATCTGATTTTGACCTGTTTATCAGATCAAGATAAAGGGCTCAAGGCGGGTATAGCTGGGCGACAGGGGATGCTTTTTCCTCCTATGCTCCTGATCCCACCCCTACTATGTCCAGGGGTCCGTGTTTGCCCAGCTCTTTACTTTGTATTCGTTATATCAAATATGAGATCGCTTTGTTCGTCTGTTTTACGTTTTTCTAACTAAAGCTTCCGGCCTCTGTGAGAAATCTTTCATGTATTTAATACCATTAGATTGTTAAATTTCGACATCGGAATGAATTAGAAAGTCGGCTATTCATTCACAATTAAAACTCTCTATACCATACTCTGTGCACTAAATCATGAGTTTTATGTTAAGGTTCTATGATTTCTATAATAGTACATTTAATATAAAAATCATTAACGTAATACAATATTCTGCTCCTGCGATTATGATAATCAGCATTTCCTGAATAGGAATGAAAATTCGAAAGATGAAAGAGCTTGCCTCTGACCTAGGTTATTCGAGAACATATTGTTGTTCTTTTTAAACAACAGACATATTCCAACTGACAAAAACGACGGATGAAATTATCTTAGGCGACAAAAATTAGGCGTATATAAAGGCTAATAGAATTTTCCTCTACCTTGAGGGTATGACATAGGAATCTCTGTCCGAGGGGTAAGATTCTTGAATATCAAACCCAAGGCTTGCCGAGGGTTTGATTTCCAGAAATCTTACCCCGAGGGCGGAGAGTCCTCTGTCATACCCTCAAGGGAGGGGATGATTATTTTTTTCTAACATCATTTAATATACATTTCTACTGCCCGAAAAAAGAAACAGTGATCAAGAGTTGAATGGCGTAAGAATACAGTCAAGACATGCAAGTGAGCCTCATCGATGACCTATTTTTCATTCTTATGCTTTCACACACAAAAATAGTCCAATTGGAGTTTACTGATAAATAAATTCAACTTCTATTTATTAACAAATTTAATTCAAAATAAAGTGTCGTCGACTTTGAAAAAATTGTCGTGGTTTAATTTACGTTTGAAGCGACCGAGAGTGACGTCAAGGAAATATGGACGTTACACTTCCGGAGTAGCGCGTGTAGCTTGTCAACACCCTAGGGGTTGACAAGGAAGTCTTGTCCAATGAAAACGGGAGATAAATCTGGGAATGAGGGGAGAAAACCTTGTCACAGAGACCAATTCATGCTGTTCACTATAGTGCAACTTATGTACTCATCAACCCGTGTATAAAGATCACTGCCCTATAAAGACCGATATTTTGTGTACCTACGGAGGTCATTATAAACAAGTTTTTCTCTATCATTTTTATCAAAAAAAGTTGCCTGTACCATCATTGAACGTTCACACATGCTGTCTGCCTATTATGAATTTTGTTTAAATGTCACGCATAACGTGCTCTTTTATTCAATTAACAACAAAGCCGATTTTAAAGCTGAACTCGCATCTTTTGAGAGTCTGTCAAGTTTGAAAAAAAGTATTTGGCACTCGAAGATTTTATACGTTGCTCCTAGTACTGATAACCACTTCATTTCAGCTCACACTGAATATTGGTCCCACACGAATTTCGCATTTTACACAGGTTGGCGTAAGTATGGTTCGTTTCACGTGGCTGGGCGAATATATGCAGGGATAATGATACCTAAAATTCTGGGGGAGTTTCAAAACCCGAATACATGACGAACGGGGAAGGTTAAAAACACGTTTACATTTTTAATCGTTAAATCTCCTTAAAAGATGCGACTTCAGCTTCAATAATAAATTTGCATTAAGGACATATGCCCATGTTCTAGTCAATCGATTTAACATTACCACTAAGGATCGATCACAGGCACTGAGAGAAAGCTGTAACCAGTTATGAATACATCGTTGGAGGATTATTTCCATAATTTCACCAACCAAACATGGATTTACAATACTTATGGAGACCCTGCATCCGTAAATCAGTGGTGTAGGCCTTCATTAAGCTATATCTACGTTATTTACTCTTTGAATTTTGCCGTGTTTATTTGTGGTGTTGTGGGAAACTGTATTACAATCATAAAAGTAGCGACAGATTCGCGACTCCACACTCCTACTTTTATGGCAATACTGTGTCTTGCGGTGGCGGATCTTCTGACTTTGTTGCCGCGGAATCTGAGCAGGTACATCATTAATGATCCTACTTTCGACTACTTTCTTTTGCTATTTACCATGCATAATTCTGCTGTACATATGGTACTGCTGTGTATCCTAAGATTCCGCTTGACAGTTTATCCACTGAAGTCAAGGGAATGTCTGACGATCCGCAAAATTATTCTGTCGTCAGTTATGAGTGTGCTTATTTGTTTGGCTTTATCATTCTTATTGACAATGTTCCTGACTAGTTTGGTCCTTACTTATTTCCTTTTTCATATATATATATTGATCGTACCTACTATTATCATCGCAGTCTTGCACTGTGTAAAAATACACAAGATAAGGAACTCTGTCGTTACCTCTCACGTCAAAAGCAGGATGTCCATGATAATCACGATCGTTGTATCAATTTATATAATTTGTAATTTGCTCACATTATGCCAATTCGTGATGGAGGAAATATTTTGCATGTCAGCGTACCCATACAATGTGTTTGGGGAGGGTACCCTGCTTCGGCCAGAGTCGAATCTTATGTGGACAGTCAACTACGCATGTAACCCAATAATATATTTCTTTTTCTCGCCGCCGGCTAAAGTCATGTTTCAACGAATAACGACAAAATTACGATGCAGACGGATTCAAGAAAATAATCTATAGATGATTTGATACATTTTGTAGATTCCAACAAGAAGAAACAAAACAGCAAATTGTCATTTAGCTGTGCATGATCTCTTGGGAATTGCTACAGTAATAAGAGATAAGCAATCGATGGAGCGTCATACATAATAAAGTGTGCATCGATGATTACCTTAAAGAGAATAACAATCCAATAAATCAGATCACGTGGTCTCTAAAGAGTTACCATGGAAATAAACACAACAACAGAGAGCTGTACGTGATATTTTGTTCATATCTGCAGAGACAAAAGTAAAAGTACGTGATACGTGACGTTTCATGGATTACTACAGGAATAAAAGAAAACAACGAGTTCTACGTGATCTCTTTTGAATCAGAACAGAAAAAAAGGAATTATGATACAAGAAAATCGATCAATCAAGAATCTCACTCTGATGATATCTAGTGAATCATTGCGAGAAGGAAGAAGCTCCATTTAATATCAACCTTAATCATAATGGTGAATTTTAGATATCGAGTGGGTTAGTGTGGAAAGAAACAAGAAAACAATCAGTGAGCTCTTTATGATATCTTGTAGATAATTATGAAAAGAAAAAAAATCAGCATACTCTGTATGATATCAAGTCGATTAAAGCGGAAAGGAACAAGAAAACTGTCCGTGAGCTCATATATGTTTACCGAGAAATGGAATTAGAAAACGATCAATGAGTTCTATATACTATCGCGTGGATATCAGCGAAAAGAAACAAAAACCAATCAGTCAGATCTATAAAATATCTAGTTGATTACTTCGTGAAAAGGAAAAAACAGCGAGCTAAAGTTATATCTAGTTGATAACTGCGGGATGTAACAACAAACACAATCAGTGAGTTCTATATGATATCTGGTGGATTACTGTAGGAAGAAACAAGACAACAATCGAAGATCTAGAGTTCTATGTGGACTCTAGAGGATTACTGAATAGAAAACTTTAAAACAACCAGTAAATACCACTTGAACTCTCGGAGACCAACGCAGTACGAAACATGAAAAAGCAATTACCATTCTACTTTAAATGACACTATAGCCATTATCACAAATTTGTTTTTCATCATATCATAACTTCCAACTGCATGTAAATAGCTTGGTTAAACTGTTCGTGGATAAAATAAACACTAGACAAATTATATTTATTGTTAGTGTAAATTTTCATTCCGAAATCCATGTTATCGGTTTAAGTTAATATAGTAGAAAATTTTCCTTTTTTTATCATATCTATAGAGAGCTATAAATTTGGCATGTGCTAACGGCCATTGATCAGTAAAGGTTCTTTAACGTGGCGACATTTACTCTGATACCGGAACTCGGTTTTTATGTCTCATTCGCGGGACAAGAGAAGTGAGTTATCGTGACCTGGCAGGTTGCGTAATCAGTCAATAGGGGATGTGTACTCCTCAACGGCACTTTGTCCCTTTAGTGGACATTCACAGATTCCTGCTCATTTAATATGAACCCGAGTGGTTATTGGGATTATTTAATGTACCACGTAATCCCCTTCACGCTTGTGCTGATCTATTATCTCTAATAGTTAAGAAATGTCACTCTATGTAATCCATCTGCTGATATGACGTTTGTGCAGGATATTATCTACTAGCGTCATTCCTTCACTAATGGAACAAAAGTCCCACACAGAAGTTATAGGGATTAACGTAATGCATAAATAGAATCTATCACCATTGTGTACAGAGACATAGAAATCTCACCCAAGTGTCAAAGATTTGCAGTTTTCATGTTGCAAATCTTTGATACGAAGGTGAGATTTATCTGTTACTGTACAAAGTGGTGGTTGATAATTTTTCTCTCATCCTCAAATAATGTATTTCTAAGTAGTAAATATATAGGTACAACACTGCATTCAAGCGGACGAAATATGTCAAAGGTAGGTCAAGACTTACAGGTAGCAGGGTATTTCTATAGTGACGTCAGGGGGTTCGAGACAAGCGATACAGAGATATCTCAGAACGGGTATATTGATGCGTTTCTCTGTCCAGGGTGAGAGAAAAAACAATCCCATTTAGTATCCTGAATCTCGTGTTAATTACTAACTAGGTATATACAAAATCATAGTCGAAATGTATTCAGCTTTACACTGAATTCATTGCCGTTCTCAACACAAATTGGTGTGAGAATTTACAGAAAAAGCATAGCATAATCCTGGGATGGGCACCATGAAACTTCGAAATTAACTTACGTGTGAGAATCAAGTCTCTCAGCCAATCAGAGTTCAGGATTAGCTTGATTTGAGAAGCTTTTCAGACTTAAGTAAATTCAAAAGATTTATGGTACCCGGCCCTGTTAAAAACTGCCTTAAGTTTAATTTGTACTGAATAACTGAATAAGCTCTGAGAAAAGAAAATGTAACAACTTGTCAAAATTACATTAAACATATCAAAGACAGGTTTAATGTACTTCTTGAGAAGGAAGCTCAAGTGAGCTCAAGTGAAGTAACTGAATAAGCTCTGAGAAAAGAAAATGTAACAACTTGTCAAAATTACATTAAACATATCAAAGACAGGTTTAATGTACTTCTTGAGAAGGATAATGCTCATTAATTTTAAGTTGAATTTGATTGTGGGCTCATGTGTGACCGGTCGGTCGGTTATTGATTGGATGTTACTGAATTGTTGTTTAACGTCCCACTCAAGAATATTTCATTCATATGGAGACGTCACCGTGTGCCGCCGAAGGGCGACAAATTTTGCCTGTGCTCCGCACTGCTGGCCGTAGAGCAGGGAGGGTTCTTTAACGTGCCAACACCTACTGTGACACTGGACCTCGGTTTTTACTGTCTCATCCAAAAGACAAGGACTGCTAACCGCGGAGTGGCGCTGCGGGAATCGAACCCCGGCCCCTTCAATTCGGAGTCGAACACGCTAACCACTCGGCCACGGAGGCTCCGTTGATTGGATGTGACATTTGTTATGTGAGCAAGAGGACCAATTTGATGCCTCGGGCAGTAGATGTGAAAGAACAGAATTGTATTAGGGTTCGAAACAAAGTTTTATGTTAATAGATAACTCTGTTTACAAACATTTAGTCATCGTCGGTTTTGTTTTGTTCACATTTGATCAATTATCTTCATGAAAATGAGCCATGGAAAGAATTATGGAGGAAATTGCCTAGTAATGCGCGGGAATAATCGAATTAGTATTAGCTATGGCGTAAATGGAAAACATTAAAACCAAAACTACTTAACAAATTAGATTTGATAGACCAAACATTTATCTGAGATAAACAGTTGAGATTCTAGAGTTGTTTTAATTTCTTAAGCGTAGAAACGATTAAAAGTAAAGATGTAAAACTATTATTATTTTGTTAGTCTTTAAAGTTAGATGATCTGTCTTTATATGAAAATTTACGTACTCTATGTTCAACTATAGATAAAGTATGCGTATCAATCAATTGTCTTTTCCACAAACTAATTATTTTTTTATTTGCTTGGGTTTTTTTTTGGGGGGGGGGGGTTGTTTGGGGTTTTTTATTTTCATATTTTTGTCTTCAGTGCATAACATAATATTGCTTTTGGTTTATATATCATGTGTCACACTGATGCAGTCATACCTTGTTAAAATGGATACCATCAAGCTAGTCTCTTCGTTTCGGAAAAATTGTTTTGTGAACATAAGTTTCTATTTTTGCTGGTCATTTTAAGAGATGTTTTTCCGTAATCTGGACACTTTGTTTATCCGGACAATTTGATCGGGAGCAAAGGACTCCGAATAACTGTTGATCCACTGTGTATTCATTAGTTTTAAAGAGTCCATACCTTTGAAATTTTTTTTTCAAGGCCCCTCTTTTTACATGTCAAACAGAACTGTGGGACATGTTGATTTTTCAAAGAATTAAGAAATAATCCCGTGTGCATTCTAGCATCCCTCCTCAGAACCAAGGGATGAGGCTGTTGTTGTTGTATTGTTGTTTAACGTCCCGCTCAAGAATATTTCACTCATATGTAGACGTCACCGTGTGCAGGTGAAGGGCGACAAATTTTGCCTATGCTCGGCACTTATGGCCGTAGAGCAGGGAGGGTTCTTTAACGTGCCAACACCTATTGTGACACGGGACATCGGCTTTTACTGTCTCATGCGAAAGACAAGGACGACAGAATATAAAAATCAATATTTTGGGGTCCTCCGTTTTATGTTTTAAACTTTTATCGAAACAAAAATTGTGTGAAAAAGTAACTATTTTCGTGCATATTATTTGCCCCTCTCTTTTTCATGCACTAGGATACGATGGGATACATGGGTTTTTCTGTAATATATGAATTGCTTTGAACACAGTGAATTTTCTTTAAAGAAAAACAAGATGTGAAAATAGCTCAACAATAGTCAACTACCTCCAAAGAAATAGGACCTGGATGCTCCTTTTAAAGGGATTGTAGTGGTGGCGGTTTTAACTTTAATTCAGTTTCCACAAACATGTTTCCATCGCATTTAATTGTACTATTCATACATATCTACGGCTAATTTTTGAAAACAAAAATTGCACTACATGTATAATTATATATCGTATTTACTTTAATAAACAAATATTAAACCAGGGAAATGAATGTCATTAGAATAGTTTTGAGCCTTTACTTTTATTTACGCACTGTGCCAGCGATTTAAGGCATAGTTTATGATTGCACACAAACTTACAGAAGTACTGTTGAGTTTCTAAATCCATAAGCATATTTGTCATAACTCCCTCCAAAACATTTGAATGAAAAAGCAGTAAATTTCATGGTTAATATTTGATTATTTTTAAAATTCATTCGTGTCATAGTAATTTCAACAGAGTCGGTTATTCTTTTACATCTAGCATGCTAGAAACAACAGAATGTCTCTTATTCAAAAGATTATTTAGAAATCCGGGTCAATATCTTGAAACTAATAAGATATTATTATCTATCCTAGCAAGTTAATTAATATTACATAGCAATTACGGGGGGATGTGACTATGGGGGAAAAGTGGCTATAGTCAAGGATTTTACTCAAATGGTACGCATCACGAGCTCTTTACACAATTGACAACAAATGGACAATAACAATAAATCAATTGTCGCTTAGTATGTATAAATCTGAGAGGGACTAGCGCTCGTTTCAGTTGTTTCAGCAGCATCACCCAGAATCCAATACACTTGGAAGACAATTGTTGTAACCAGATATGAATACATCGTCGGAGGATTATTTCCACGCGTCTGAAAACGAGACATGGAAAAACAGCTATTCAGCAGAAGTCATATCTCTTGGTTTATGTGCTCTTTCTGTTGTCCATTTTGTAGCAGTCAATTCATTTAAATTAGCCGTGTTTGTTTGTGGCGTTTTGGGAAACTGTATTACCATCATAAAAATAGCAGATTCTCAACTACATACTAGTACTATTACTTTTATGGCCATATTGTTTCTCGCGATGGCGGATCTTCTGACTTTACTGGTGCGGAATCTAAAAGGAGCAACCATTTATGATAGCCTTGGCTTCTCTCTGTTGGTATTTGCCACGCACAATTCTGCTGTACATATGGTCTTGTTGTGCATACTCAGATTTGTCATGACAGTTTGTCCACTGAAGTCAAGAGAAATCCTTACCATCCGCAAAATAATTCTGTCGTCTGTTGGAACTCTGCTAATTTGTGCAGCTGTATCGTTCATATTGACTGTCATGCCTACTGATAAGTATTCTAGTTACTTGGTTTTTCACATATATATTTTGATTATACCCACCTTGCTCATTGCAGTCTTGCACTGTATAAAAATAAACACGATAAGGCACTCTACCGCCAACTCACACGTCAAAAGTAGAATGTCGATTGTAATCACGATCATAGTATCTATATATCTATTTTGTAATTTACTAACAATATGCCAATTTATGATCGAGGTAATATATTGCTTCCCAGTGGATAGTTATGTCGGGTTAAGCGAAATACTGCAGCCAGAGTCCGATCTTTTGTGGACAGTCAACTATACATGTAACCCAATAATATATTTCTTTTTCTCACCGCCTGCTAAACTTTTGTTCAAACGGATTACAACTTGCTTCAGATGTAGGAAGAACCAAGAAAATAACGAAATCTAGATAAGAATAAAAGGAAATAAAATTCAATCAGTCACTGAGTCCGACACAATCTCTTATTGAATACTACAGCTTTAAAGGGAGAAACTATTAATGGAGCTCAACATATGACCCAGCGTGGATTACCACAAAGAGAATAATAAATTAGTAAAGTGGATCAACATGATCTATTATGGATCTTGTGGATTGTGAAACGAAACAAAAGAACGATCGGCTATTCGTGATCTTTTGAGGACTTCTGCAGATAGAGATCAAATTAAAATAAATGTGTTCTTCGTGATATGTTGTGGAAAAGCATGCAAGAAATAAGAAGGAAGTCAATAAGCTCTTCATAACCGTACATGCTGATTAGAATACAAGAACACTGAACATTCTATGGACTCTTTATGGCTTGCTGTGGCATCAAACAAAAAAAAACACAATCGGATAGGTAGAATATCTAGTGAGTTACTGCTGAGAAGAAAAAGAAAAAAAACGCCAATGAGGTCTATATGATCTCTAAAGGATTACTGCCGGAGGAAATAAGAAATAAAAACCTAAAACTGATGAGCTCTATACGATATCAAGTGGATTACTGCGGGAGGAGATAAGAACACAATGAGTGAGCTCTATATAATATTTAGCGGATTACTTCAGGAAGTAAAAAGACAATAATCAGTAAATTCTATATGATATCTCGGGGATTACTTACTGAAAAAAAAAACAACCAAACAAAAAAAAAATCACAGAACTCTATCTGGTCTCTCAGCTTATAGAATTAATTACTGTTGTACATGTAATGCCACTATAACTACTGCGAGGTATTTGTTGTCACCGCCCTACTTTCGACCTAGTTTGCAAGCAAGCGTACACAGGGAGTACATTTTCTAACAAATCGGAGATGCGCGCGTATGCATGCGTTATGCAAATTAGAATAGTCCATTTGTATCCGGCTCAAACACCATTCGCGGACAAATCACAGTCTGGTAAATTATATTCTTTGTCAATATATATTTCCATTTATTTAGACCTCATTAACTTTGTTGTTGATTGCAAATTATCACAGTTTATTTGATAAATATAACTTTTTGAAACTTTTCTCTTCTTTCTGATGTTGTATTGTTGTTTAACTTCCCACTTAAGAATATTCCACTCATATGGAAACGCCAGCTTGTGTCGGTGAAGGGCGACACATTTTGCCTGTGCGCTGCGCTTATGGTTGTAGAGCAGGGAGGGTTCTTTAACGTGCCAACACCTACTGTGACACAGGACCTCGGTTTTTTCTGTCTCATCCGAAAGACAGGGACGGACAACCACAGCGTGGCGCTGCGCGGATTCGAACCCCAGAGTCGATTACGCTAACTAATCGCCGGCGGCGGCCCCTTCCCTTCTTTCAACGTTACTGTTGGCTGTTACCTGACTGTATGTACTTGAACAGGTGCACCCAAAATTAAAATTCCAATAAAAGCATTGAGCTGATGTAGAGCCATCCCCCCTATAGTCATCTTTCCCCCGGAGCCATTTTTTCCCAAGGGTGAAAATGACTATTTAGCCAGTTTTCCCCCTATAGTCATATTTCCACCCTAAAATTTCTTTATAAATTTTATTTTTGCTAGAATAAAGAATAATCTAACAAGTTTCAGCAAGTTGACCCGAATGTCTAAAAGAATCGTTTGAACAAGATAAATTTTGTTGTTTCTCACATGGTAGATATAAAACAAAAAACGACTCTGTTTGAATTGCCATGACACGTATCAATTACTAATAAATAAATATACATCATGAATAAAATGTGTATATTTGTTCAAATACATGTATGTAAAAAACCGCATCTATCAATAAATCATAATTCTTAAGGAAACCAGTATATATGTTTTTCAAACATGTGTATTTGTTTTGTTTACAAATTTCTTAAAATTGAAGCAAACATAGTGAACAAGATTGTAAAAAATGTAAGAAATTAAAAATAATGATAATAAATTAGCAAATAAATCATCGCTTTCAAATAATACGGTCGATGTATGCAGTTTCACTGCCCTTTCACTCAAGTGGTATTGACGCAGTCTTGACAAATATGCTTTTAAGTCAGAAACTCAACAGTGGTTCTGTTTGTTTGAAAAAATAAACCACGTGTAAAATCGGTAGCATAGTAGCTAAAGGTAGATAAAAGTAGAGACTCAAGACAAATTTAATTTGAAGATGTTAAACGTTGGATCCCAAAATAATTGACATTTGTTTTTTTCTTATAGCCACCAAATTATTGTTTTATATTATTCATATAAAAATATTTGCAACTCAAAGTTTGTATAGACTTCTTATGAATCTCTTGAGTGGAGAATTTGTTGAACATGTAGCCATTTTCTCGGGGGGGGGGGGGGGGGGGGGGGGGGGGGTATAACTATGAAAGTGGGAAAGATGGCTATAAAGTCATTTTTCCGGGGGGAAAATTGACTATGGGGAGAAAATGGCTCTACAACAGAGCCACTGTCAGTTACAAACTAGTCAGTTAGGTTTATAAATGCCAAACGGACAGAAGCAAATTGATCATGTGGAGTTTATATTGTGCTCAAATAAAAGCAAATTTCAGTTTTTCATACCCTTCTAGAGTTTTGTTCCCAGAGTCATCTTTCCCCCGCAATATGCTATATAGCCATCTTTCCCCCAAAGGGGGGGGGGGGGTGACTATTATTGCCAGTTTTGCCCTTATAGTCATATTCCCCGCTATATATCTGTATTATAATTTTATGCTTGCTAGAATAGAGAATTATCTAATTAGTTTCAGCAAGTTGACCCGAATTTCTAAAAAAAATCTTTTGGTTAAGATAATTGTTGTTGATTCTTACATGTCAGACATAAAACAAAAATGACTCTGTTTATATTGCTATGACACGTATGAATTAAACATATAAATGAATATACACCATAAATACACTTAGTGTTGTTGTTTTGTTTGTTTTTTTTCAATTGTTTAAATTTTGTTTTGTTTTTGTTTAATTTTTTTTTTTGGTACAAATGTATCAGATTTCCAATAATCATGCAAAACAACAATAACAAATAGCAGTGAAATACACTTTTTAAGGAAACCAGCATAAATATTTTTTAAACATTATTATTAGTGTTGATTACAATTTTCTTCAAAACGGAAGTTAACACAATAAACAAGATTTTTAAAACGCGGGAAACTAAACAAAAACAAAAAAATAATTAAATGAGAATAACATTCCTCGCTTTCAAAGAATACTGTTTTTGGAGCAGTTTTACTGCTTTTTCAATCAAGGGGTAAGAATGCAGTCTTGACAATCATGCTTTTATATTAAGAAACCAAGCAGTGTTTCTGTTACTTTGTTTGCAAACATAAACCTAAAATCGATGGCATAGTTAGTAAATGAAAGTAAAGGCGCAAGACAATATCAATGACAATTATTTAATTAGTTTAAAATCTATTTTCATATACCTCTCCTAAAGTAAAAGACGACGAATAATTATGGTACAATTTTTTTTTCAAAATAAGTTATAGACAAGTATGTATAGTATTATTAAATTCGGTGAAAAAGTGTTTTTGGAAAATTAACACCTCCATTACCACCCTCTGAAATGGGGCCCCCGATCCGTTCCCTTTCCCTTCGAGTTTTTAACAAAGCTATTTTCACATCTTTTTAAAAAGAAACTCAGTGTTCAAAGCAATCCAGAAGTTAAAAAAAAACGCACTTCCAAAATTGTATCCTAGTGATTGAAAAAAGGCGGAAACAAATAAAATGCACAAAAAAGTAACTTTTTCACTGAATTTCTGATGTGTGAAATTCGATAAAAGTTTAAGATGTAAATTGGTGGACCCCAGATTAATGGACATTAATATTTTTCTTAACCCAAAATTGTTATATATATCTTTGATATACATCTTTTGTACCTCAAAGTTTATATGGACGTCGTTTAAATCTCTCGAGTGAAAAAAAATGTTGAAGATATAGCAATTTTCGGGGGGGGGGGATGACTATAAAAGGGGAAACATGGCTATATAGTCATTTTTCCGGAGAAAAGACGGCTATGTAGCCATTTTCCCGAGGGAAAAGATGGATATATACAATGTAGTCATTTTCCGGGGGAAAGATAACTATACAGCCATTTCCGGGGGAAAGATGACAATGGAGGAAAATGGCTCTACAAGATTGCCACTGAACCTTAATAGCTCTCTTAGATATGGTCGATACCAGGGCATATTGTAAGTCAGATTCCCCCCTGTCACTAAGAACTATATGTCATCATTTGACAACGATTACCAGCTCACTTGTTTTAGTCTGCTGTCTATTTCCGGGTGCATTAATAAGACGTCTGTCTCCTCGCTCACTAACAAAAAAAACCCTTACCCTATGACAAAGATTTCAGGTCTTTAGTACGTGGATGGTCTATACCTTGGCACGTTGGTTGTTGAATTTTCTTCCCCATCACAAAGAACTGGGCGTCACCATATGACGAACCCTCAAACAAGACAGAAAAAATGTTCTTGGATAATATCATGAGAAATAATTTGGTCATCCGTTTTCATTTTGTTTCTTATCAACTTGTCACTTAGGTTTATTTGCAGCAGGGACTGCTACGAATACTCAGCCATGATCAGGAAAAATACTGTTTGGTACGCCGCAGATGATTGGTCAATGATGTTTCGTGATATATATTCGGACCACACGATGCCCAATTCTTTCGAATGAGACGGGAAGAATTGAGCTTCTGGATCAAGGACTGGCTGTATATAAAAGATTCATAATTGTAAACGATAAAGTTCTTAGTCAAAACCAACATTTCGGCAACTTCATGTCTCCAAGGTATGGCCGGAGTCGTGTTGAAATAGGCATTAAGCAACTAACTAAAGCAACAACAACAATAGTACCTGACAAATTTTTAAAAAGTTATTTCCGACATTATTC
>JACSZP010027290.1:0-12610 GCA_016161895.1 Pinna nobilis
TATATCT
The DNA here is from genome assembly GCA_016161895.1 of Pinna nobilis. Taxonomy (NCBI): domain Eukaryota; kingdom Metazoa; phylum Mollusca; class Bivalvia; order Pterioida; family Pinnidae; genus Pinna; species Pinna nobilis. The sequence continues at coordinate 8 of JACSZP010027290.1, forward strand.
ATTTTGGGAATCTGTCATTAGAAGTCACATTTTATCCCAGAGACCAGAAAGTCAAGATGATAAAAACAACATTCTTCATAAGGACAGAAAAAGAGGAAAAATCTCCCAAAAGCCACATCTCTCAGACTGAGCAATGAACCCTGGTTGAGACAGCACTCTAAGACAAAACCCTGATCTGTTCTGAACATCTGATTTAACACACCTGACAAAATCTATAAATATAGCAAAACAACAAATTTGATTATCCATATAAAATAATTTCACTCTATGCCACATCATAGGGAAAGAAACCTAATTGCTTTCAAGGACTTTTTACAAATACAGTAAAACCTGCTTCAGACCTGTGTATAAAGACATTCTGGTCATAAAGACTACATGTGCTTAAGGACTTCCTGTTTACAAAAACTACCTATGTATTGCATGTAAGACTTGAAGTGTATAAACATCTCATGTGTATAAAGACCACTGGTGTATTTAAATACCTAATGGTCATTATCACTATCTGCGTATAAAGACCTCCTCGTCATGAAGACCACCTCTGTATAAAGACATGAAGTGAATAAAGACCACTTCTGTATTAAAACCTGCAGTGTAAAAAGACCACCTGTGCATAAGACATCTTATCTATAAAGACTACGACTTCTGGTGTATAAAAACCTCCTGTACATTAAGATCACCTGTGTATAAAAACCTCCTATATATTAAGATCACCTGTGTATAAAGACCTCCTGGTTATAGAGACCACATCTTGCTGTCTCAAATTACCATTTACCATCAACCTCATATTAGTGAGACCTTCCACCTGAAGCCAAGTTGAGTGATTCACTAAGGGGTCTTTATATACAGATTTATGGTAAACAATTTTCAATTTTTTGTCTATGCAATATGAAACTTGAAAATAAATGTAAAAAGCAAAAAACACAACATGAATGTTAAAGAAAAACTGATTTTAATAGTTATTTTTTACACATTCCCCCCCCCCCCAAATGATAAACCAAAAATCATCAAATTATATGAGACACTCCAACACGGTGAAATGGGAATCTGATTTGTGTCTGTTGTAGGACCAAGATTCTCCTATGTAGGACAAGGAGGGATGAGGTTAAGAACTGAGCTTTTCTATGTAAATACTAAATAACCAATCAGCACACTGCGTACAATACAATGCCAGCCAACAGCTGGATACCACATATGGTTTGTAATAATGAAAAGAAAAAATAATCAGATATGATAGGATATATGTGTAATGTAACATACACTACAGACTCCTAGAGCACACATGTATGTGTAATCTAACATACACTATAGGCTCCAGGCTATCACACATGTATGTGTAATGTAACATACATTATAGGCTCCTAGAGCATACATGTATGTGTATGTATGTGTGCTTGTAAAGTGTCTGACAAATTAACACATAACATCTGTTGGCATTATCTATTGGCTTATCCTACGATTATCCCTGGTTTATCATTTTGTTATTTTTTCCTGCTGTATGTATAATGTAAATGTATACATGTTTACTAACAACAAGATTGATATTAAGTCATGGATGGTCATGTATCAGAATAGAAAGCTGATGGTCACATGACTGTAGAATTCTTAATGACCTATCTGAGGTAGAATTGAAATTATCATGTATAATAATCACATAATAGTATCTGCTGACTCAGGTACAAACAAATGAAAGTCAATGAGACACAATCCATAAAACAATTATCAATAAACATTAGTTTCATAATAAGCTTTATACATGGGTCACCGGGACAAATGCAGTCTATGTCAACTACAGAAATTTCAATTCAAGTATTATGAAAGCCATCAATATTTCATGTTAGTTTAACACTATCATTTTCAATATTTTCAGTTACAGAGCTGTTGTTCAATAAGTGTGAATAATTCAGTTATCTGTGTGTCTGCAACATAGTCTGTTTATAGGACTACTATATTGCATGAATATCGAGACATGTTTACACTTACAAACGTCCTTAGTGTTCAAATGTGGTCATGTCTGGGGCACATAAGTTGGTCTATTACAATGATTTCAGAATTTCAGATGTCCAAGACTAGCACATGTCCCTCATGAAATTAATCCAATGCACACTATGTAAACAGTAAAACCTTGCCTAAAGACCACCTTACCTAGGAGACCACCTTGTATACAAGACTCCATCATTTAGAAACCTGTGAAATATTCTTTTTCTAAACTTTCACTGAAATTCTAAAAAGATGAGAACAATTTTTTTCCTTGCATGCCATACTACCAGATTTTAGAATACCTAATGCTGTAGTGTTAATGTCAATTACAAAAATTATTTCAGTTACATCATGGTAGCATCAATCTAATGCAAGCCTCTAGAATCTTGACTCATGCTAAAGAATTAATCCTATGCAATGAGAGATTTTAATGTGATGACATCACCTGCGACAAGAAAAATCCTCAGTTCTATTTCATCCAAATGGAAAGAAAACTAAAATATCTAACACTGCAGTCAGTTTGTGAAGTCCTAGAATTAAGCAGTCTTATTTTCTAAAAAGACACCACATGCTTATAGCACCTCCCAATGGCTACTACCTGCTGTACAAATAACATCCCATACAGACACATTATAAACTAATCTCCATACTTAATTTGCAGTACAATTCTATCCCTTATTACATTTCTGGCCTTCAAGTATATTTGTGTAATAAAACAAAGAGGAAGATTAAATACAAGGTTATTGTTCTACATTAGATAGTTTCTACTGTTTTGCTGCATTCACCATACAATTTATTTCTTATAATATCAAATGTTCATTTGACCAAAATTATAATTAACAAATTCAAATTTATACACACTACAATTCTGTAATATTTATGATACATTTTTCAAAGATAGTACTTTCAAATATTTTATTTCATCATAGATAAAAATTTTGTCTATCATACCAGGGATAGTCATGACAAGCCACAACTGTATCTAATGGAAAAAAGAGGGAACAGGAGAAAATACTCCTGGCAATACATACCTGAGGGATAGTATATTGTGACTGACAAAAAATCGCAAAAAATTGAAAGAGAAACTGATAAGGGGATATTCTCTCCCCCTTTCTCTGAATTTGCTCTGAATAATTTTCTAAAAATTATCATAAATGTATAAAAATCTTTCATGTGGGTAAGATTTTCATCATTGAGATAGCCTGTTCTTTTTTTGTCTGAAATTATGATGCAAGTTTGACTTCGCCAATTTGGTTGTGTCATAACAATTAAAACGTTTATTGTGAATGTTCACTTCCTACCTTAATGATAATATTTCAAGTGTTATGTAGGCATGTGGGTAGAAAGCAATGCATCAAAGAAAACTAAAAAATTTTCAAAGAAAATCAATTTGAACTTACCTGTTTTGGGATCTACGTGGACTGGCGGTATACCCATGTGTGCAGGTGGGGGTTGTGCAAAATGTTCATTATTATACATCATCAGCCCCGCCAATGGTGGCTGAAACTTGCTCCCCTGGAAAGAAAAATCATTGGTGAATAAATGCATCCAACTACGGCTTCTTTGATCATGAAGCCTCTAACTTGCACTGAAGTCAACCTGAAAAATGGAACTTGGAAAGCATGAATTAAGTATGAAATGCTTCATCACTTGAATTCAAAAGCCTGTGTATATGAAATACTTGGTTCTTCAAACCAAAGATCTGATTCCACCGCTTTGAACACATCGATAAATTTATCATGTTTACCAGATGAAAAGGAATCTATCAAAGGCTTTTTTTTTATCAGCATTGATGTTGATGCATATGCAAAATTCTCAAACAGCGAGTAATGTTTTATAAAAACATTAATGTGCTACCAAGAATCTGTCCTAAAATCCAGTCATTTATTGAGATTGTATCACAGTTATCTCCCCTGCTGTAAATCTTTCAAGATCTGTTGTATAAGACAGTAGTCGGATTTCCAAACCAACCTAGATATCAACACAATGATAACCCTCTCTACTAAGTTATATAACTGTGACTGATTTGGTTGGTTTTTACTTTTCATTTCATTCTTCATCTGACCAATCAGAGAGGAATTTAAGGACACTTCTTGAACATTTACTAGGGTGTATTCTATGTTAACCTTCTAAAGATTGAGGTCAATTGCATCTAAAACAAGTGCACTTAGGTACTTAGCAGACTTGTCTCCAAAGGAAGCAATCAGTGAGTAGCAACTCAAGTATAAGTATTAGAAGACCATCAATTGACACTCACAGTGTGCATATAGGGGGGATAGTTCTCGCAATGGTCACATAAGAGCAAAACCTGGACAAAGAAAATCCTGAAACATTTTGTAAAGCATTGTAGATCCTAAAACGAGACGGCAGCATCTGAAGTGCAATTAATGAATATTTCATACAACTATTGTTTGAATGCATCCTAGTAAAGACCTCTGTATTTGAAACCCATGGTTGTGTTTTATAATTTACATTGAAATATCACATTGCCGTTGATATCCCTGAAATGATACAACAGCATTTCCAAATAGAATAGAATTTACCTTGATGTATCAAATTTATATGACTTTGATGGGCATATTCTTCATTTTGATGGAAAAGATCAAATTTTCCACAATTTTTTTAATGTGCTTTTGTTAGAACTAGAGTTCATACAAATATTATTCTAAAACATCAATATTATTACAAGAGATGAAAAAAATCAATGAAATTTCCTGCATGGCACTACCATTATATGGCTCAATGAAAAAAGTATTGCAAATTTTCTTGTTGGTAGGCTTACAGTTTCATTTTGTTTTTGTTCCCCCCCCCCTTGATAGGGGGAGGGGGTGTCCTTTCAACAGTATTTTTTGTTACTGTGGTAATTTAGGGGAGCTAGATAATTTTTTTATGATCAAGAATTTATGAGTCAAACCACAAAGGATCATTGGTCACTATAATCTGCTGAAAGTAGCATACTCAGGACCAGTCCAAGTATCCCAAACAAGTATTGCAACTTACTACAGCAATTAACTCCCCTTCTGCCTCCAACATTTTTAAAAATAAGGTTAATGCCACTAACAATCTCCCCTTCTGCCCCAAACATTTTTTATAATAAGGTTAATTCTACTTACAAAATAAATTCAGACAGAACCCTTTTATGATGTACACAATTAGGGATTTTTGTGTGAGAGAAATGGGGTTTTATATAGAAGTATTTTTACATTACGCTACAAATTCTAATTGAACTTAATTAAATTTGTTAAATAGTTATCTACAACAAAACAAGAAACTTCAATCAAAACGTTGTGAGAGCGATAGATGGACAGACACACAGACATCATCAATTCATAAATCAGAATGACTTTGTAGTCTAGCTATTTAAGTAGAATATGACATGAAAATCAAAATAAAACAAAAACGGGAAAAGCGACCACCTGTATATAAAGGCCATCTAGTTTCAAAGACTATTATTTTGCTACCCCAATTGAATTTGTTTACAAATCTACCTCTATATAAAGACAACCTTCCTTCACAGACCAGTTTCCTTGAGTCTATAAGGAGGTTGTTCTATACAAGTTTCACTGTACAAGTAGCCTGGTCTGATTCCATCTTGTTTCTTAGAATACAATCGAGCCTCATTAATCCGGACGCCAATAATCCAGATGCTTCACCTTCAAGACAACATTTCAAGGGAACAAAATTTTCAGATTACCTTGCATATTATGATAAGTATGTTTCAGTAATCAGGACGCTTCATTTATCNNAGAGGAAAAAGAGATAAGTATTTTTCTGGTATGTAATGAGAATGCTATATTTTTAAGAGTAAACTATAAAAGTCAGTACAGGAATTTTAACAAAACAAAACTATGATTCATACATCATCCCATCATGTTCCATGTTGAATCTAAAATTCTGGGTGTTGTTTATATCATGTGAATCTGTCTTTGCATACAATGTATTTAAAATCAACATGTTTTGACACTACTGATACTACCCATCATAAGCCTAATTTGTAATCTTATACAAAACAAGTCATATGTACTAACTATTCTAAAAACACAAAATATATAATTTTTACACAGTAAAGCAGAACACAAATGAGGTTACTTTCGATGTAATCTGATGGGGAATGGACAAAGGTGTCTTGAATACTCTTACATACTGGTAATATTTCAGTTATGAGAGTATCAAAACCTGTGATCCACCTCCCCTAGTTAATGACCCACATTTTGTGAGAGCTTGTTACAATGACATGACCTAACATATGGTGTAGAGCACCACTCCTCTCCACATTATCATCATCACAGTACACGACATACCCCATCTATCTACACAATGTATTGTGACAGGCACGTATTTACACATGTGCCTAAGAAGCAAGCACCTGCCATTTTTAATCCTCTGGATGAAGAGGTATGAAATTGATAAGATATATAAATTTCAGTATCAGTGGATATTGCATTCAGATTAATGTTCTCACACAAAATATTTGGCAACATGAGAAATTATGATGTGAAATGTCATTTGAGCATACTGGCTATATTCCTGATATTATTTACAAGTCCTGCAAGAAGGATATTACTTTAATTATAAGGGAAACACAAAATATTGCTATCCAGTTAAATGATAGCTTTGATAACAAATTCTACCCTCGGCAATGGATTATTGATGGGAACATACCACTATACAAACAAAGAATAATTGGTCTTATTTTAATATTTTGCCAATTCACTTATTTTTATTCTATCTTTCTCTCCTGCTTTTTAATACTTTGTGAAGACTTTATTTTCACTGGCTGTTTAATCGCTAATCATAAAAGCACTAGGTATATTGATGTTTAGTGTCAGCCCCAGTGAGCATGACAAAAATGAAATTCTGACTGGCATTTGGGATGATCTGAGCGAGGTGCTAGCAGAAGTAGATATTGTCTTTGATCTTTCTATTTATGCAAATCTAGTTCATATAAACTAGTGGCAAATGTCCAAAGTTTACTGTAAAATCATTATGACATAATAAGTAAAACAAATTGATCTTAATATAGCCAGAACAAGTACTCTTAAAGCGTAATCTATACCTACTCCAACCTCAAACATAGACTCTTCCACTGTGACACACGTCCATCAAAGAAAATGAGTGCAGAGGCCCACAGAAGATCAGATACATAAATGAACTTGCACTTAATTTTATTAGGTAAAACTGTTCCATTTAAGCCTGTTTTATGAAACTATGCAAATTGTCTGACATTTCTGGACAAACATAATTTTTCATATCTGATATTAAAGATTTGCATAACATTCTATGAGCTTTTTTTGTGTTAGTTTACCTGGTGGGGCATCTTTTAACTATGGGGTACCCGGAAATCTATATTTAAAAGCAGTCTTTAATAGGCGCTAACAATGCAAATAAACTGGATAGCTCTCTCATGTCAAACAAACATAAAAGACAAATGTGAAAGGTTTTCCATGACATAAGCGAATCGTGCAGTGTGGTCCATCGCAGACAATTATCATTGACACCCATTATCTAGTGGCAATCACATTCCCCTGTATCAGGTAGCAGCCCCCAGATCAAATGCACTCAATTTTTGCAGATAAACCCTCAATATTTCACACAGACATAAAGCTTTTATTTCAGAAAAAATTAAATACCTGGGTCAGATTTTCTGTAAGCGAGTATAAACAATAAATTTCACCAAATACTTGAGTCCTTAACTACTGGACTGGAAGTCTTTTATCTTTGTTGGGTATAGGATGACAGGCTCATCATTGACAGGTTAAAAAGATTTGACTTTTTGATAAAAAAAGTGCCGTCTTTCTCATTTATCCCTTATCTCATCAAACTTACCGTGATTGATTTATATTTTTCACATTTATCAAACACCAAAAGATGAGGTTTGACTTCTTAACAAAAAATATTTTCAATGAGCAATCAATATTAAAATTTCACGATTTTAAGTTTCAGGACTTATTTTTAATCAATTTCAAATTGATCATTGCATTTTAAAAGTCAAGATAACCATCTAATTTTCAAGTCTGATATGTTGGATTCCATACTAGGATAAATAAATGTAAAAGCTTTCAATTTCACTTTATCTCACCATTTTTTTTTTATTTGAAAAAATCTAAAGAAAAAAAATATCAAAATGAAAATTCAAAACATCTACAAGTCTCCATTTTGCTCTAAAAAGATCAATTAAAAATCCACAAAAAATATTTTCACTATAATATGAAAATTGTGAAGACACTTACCCCAACATCATGAAGTGCAGCTGCACATCCTAGAAGACATGTGTCGGGCCAGATGCAGACGGGCATCTTGGTCCGTATCAGTAGCCAGTCCTTATCCTGGGCAACACTAAGGGGGAGAGGTATTGGCCTATGAAGGGTGGTACTGGAGGAGGAGGTGGTCGAAGGGGTGGGGGGCTCCCACATCACTCCACATTCTGTCTATATCACTAAGTTATCAATGAACATTAGTCAGTAATAACACTCCGGATCATTTAAATGTTTGAAAACACCTTCAAGTCCATGTGGTTATATATAAAACTGAGCAGGAGTAGTCGGTACTGTTACACAGTAGAGTATGTTAAGCTATACGTAGAGTAGTGTTATGATTACAAAGTCTACACTAAGTAGAATGAGATTGCTGACCCTGACCCCAACTGACGGCTCAACCAATATATCATGCCAGTTGCTAAGCTATGACACTTGACAGATTGATAGTAAAACAGCCCCATATTCTATGGCAGGCTCTCATACAATTGGCCAGAATGCTTACGATGAGTTAAATAGGTTATGAATGGACCAGCCCAGAGTAAATACACACCGCATACATTCATAAAAAAAAAGATTAGCGCAGGAATTCCATGGAGCGTGTATCTCCCGCCAAAATAACCAATCATTTGAACTAATGTTTTTTACGATCAAAGAACAGACAAGGAATTTGTTATACATTTTTATGTAGTACAATAAATGACTTAAAGACTGGGGATGACTTTATCATATAGCATCAGTGTATTGATATGAATTGTAATGACGATAAGATACAATCAAAAACTGTCCTGTATAAAAGAGAGAACGAGACACAGACTAGATCACATCTAATTCTATCTTTGTCTCTAAAGATTTATTATTCCAGCTTGTAATAGATTTGCTTAATTCTTATTATCTCTCTGAAAATAAATAAAGGCTCAACCAATTCAATCAGGAGGGGTGATAAAGTATGTATAAATAAATGCTTATTCTCAGACAGGGTTAAAACGGGGGTTTTCCTGACTCTTAACTGTACATAGCAGATTTCTATCAACAGATTTTTAGCAGGTATGAATCATTCAAAACTTTTAGAAGTAATACACATACCGAAATTAAATGAATGATTTGAATTTCTATGGATCGATACTTGGGTAAGAAATAGTTTAACAAAATTTAAAATTTGAGGATATAACATTTCTCGGATATTTTATTTCTGTATATTCCACAACTATAAACAGGTGTAACATATGTCAATGTTCTTCAGTATATGAAGACAAATAGTTGTGTAAGTATTTAGAAATATTTCTAAAAGATTATATTTCAGGTAAACAAAAATTATAGGAATGTTTATACCAGTGCTTGTAACCTTCTTCACACTAATTTAAACTCATTTTCCAAACCGTCATAGAATGTGACACTTGTGGTCTTGTCACTCTTATAAGCAGCGTTGGGCCTAAATTGCTCACCTGAGTGATAATGTACAGTGGAACCTCACCAAAAGACCATCTCAGTTGGGAGACCACCTCGCTATTAAGACCATCAAAATTCAGTGTTAACCATTACATGTATTTTAGGCTATTTCAACTTCACTTAGGGGACCACCTCACTATTCTGACCAGTTTTAGCCAGTCACTTGGGTGGTCTCAATAGCAAGTACCCTATGTAAATAAATATGATATTGACTTTTCATTCCTAAGATAGGTATAATATTATTTCTTCTATACTTTTTAACAGTGCACCTGCTTTTGTGGGAATAGAGAGTCACCATTTAAAAAGCTCTGTAGTATAGAGCTCATCTTTAGACAGGGAGTTAAATGATTCAAGTCGTGGCTTAGGATTGGCTGTCTCACTGGCTACTGGCTAGGGGGTTTGTCTTCTCATCATGAGGACATGGGTTCAAATCTATGCTGCGCTGGGGATGGCCATCCCTATCCTTTAAACAAGGCAACAAATATCAAGGTCTCATGTCACACTACAATGTAGGTGTCAGCATGTTAAAGGACACTCCCTGCTCGACAGCCATAAATGCTGAGCCTAGGCCTAAATTTGTTCTCCTTCACTGCCATACAGTGACATGCGTCTCCATATAAGTAAAAGATTCTTGAGCGGGACTTAATACAATACAAGCAACCAACCAAACAGCTTGGCCTAGGTGGGTAGCATTCCCTGCACTTTGATTAGATAGTACAAACTAAAGTTCCATGTCATGGAAGTTCAGATCACTCACTGTCTAATGGCCTTGGGTGTGTTTAAGCGCTGAGACGGAGAGGACACAAATTTATAATCTATCACACCTTCACATGAATCTTTATTCTTATATCTTAAAATGTTGTTACTAAGTAATTTTTTAATAGAAAAAGAATAATCTAAACAAGACAACTACTTTAAATAAAAGACACAACTTCAAATACCTGTAACCACCTCTAATTAAACTTTTTTATTTTTAAAATGACCACCTAACTAATACACAGACAGAATCTAATCCATAAGATACTCATAAAAATTATCAAATACAATCACTAAAATCTAACAGGTTACAAGCCAAAACAAACTAAATTGAATAGGATATTTGGTCAACAACTTCATCAACTACTCACTTCTCAAGATGAGGAAATTATACTTGTCAATAAAGTCTCCTCCATAAATAGGGAGATTCCCTATCTTTATGAAAACTTTCGATAATTTCTTTATAAAAAAAAAACATATTGTCTCCCCCATAAAACATCACTTTTTCTTTTAATTCTCAGTCAAATCCAGTGTCCCTCCTGAGATTGAATAATCGCCTCAACAAATTTCTCAATGTTGGCAAGTCTGTTGGGAATATGTAATTTGACCTCTTGTCTCTGGACAAGATTGCACAACCAGTTTGGTTACACAAAAGTGTTATCTTGTCCAGTGCATGAAAAGGAAATTAAAGAAGAAATAAATTATGTTTTACATACCCATGTATTTCTGAAAATACATTTTCCTTTATACACATATATTTGGATTACTGGAGAAGATTTAGAAACACTATAAGGTATACATAAAGTGCTCTTATGAAATGAAAACAAAAAATTACTTTCTGGTGGATGGTTCTACATGTTTATTCAGTCATTCTTCATGCGCGAATCTAGAGTGGGGATCATGGAGGTCCGGGACACCCCTCCCCACCCGTAGATTGGCAAAATATCTACTGCCATTGGTCAATTTTACTTAGATTCTCATTTTAACAGTTGGGTTTTCCTTACCACAAGTTGAAACCCCTGGAAAAGTTGGACATCCCCCCCTAGAATCCACCCATGTCCTTAAACAATCCAAGTGCCAATAAGTACCTGCCCAGACAGCATATGTAAGAGGTTGGGAAAGTGTGACATCAGCAAACAAACAAATATTCTAACTAATTCAGCAATATAGGTTTTGATTGAATAATCTGACAAACAGGAATATCATAATTTATCTGTTGGCATAGAATTGTTACCATTGGCTGTTACCAACATACAGTTATGTTGGCATAGGTTTGTAACTTTGGCTAATACATACTACAGCTAAGTTGGCTCAACTGTGACATCTAAGAAATGTGCATTTGTTTGTTGTTTAACATCCAGCTTGAGAAACTTTCACTCAAATCCAGGGCTGGGCACCATAAAACTTGTGAATTTACTTAAGTCTGAAAAAATTCTCAAATTCAGCTCATCCTGAATTCTGATTGGATGAGAGAATTCTCAGAATTTTTTCAAGTTTTATGGTGCCCAACCCAGATATCATCAAAATTAATGCTTGGTGTCGGGTATCAAGTTTTGGCCCTACCTATGTAGGGGCATTGACCTGTGAGGGTTCATAAATGTCACAACATGTCACACCTACTGCTACACAGACCCTTGCTCAGTTTATAATCCAAAGAACAGGAAAAACAAGTAATCTGTATAAAGACTTGAACCTACATGTAGCACCTCCTAACACAAGGTTTAGTCATTTACAATTTTTCATACTGATTATGAATGCTAACTGAAACAAAAAACAAGCATTTTGATTTGCACTCATTATTCTAGACTTGTCATATCTGTAGGACTATAATGTCCACTGAAGCAGTAGGGGAGCGTACATGTGTGTAGTAATTCATCATAATTGACAAATTTTTCATTGAAAATGAAAGAAGAGTGCAAACAGATAACAGGATTGTCTACATTTTTCTAGCAACAAATAAAGTGATTGCACAAGATATGTTTGTACAGAGGGACAAATAATTGTACAGATTGATCTTGATTAGTCATTTCTGTGTTAAGTCAACAATGACAATGCAACCATAAGCCACTTAAATATAAAACTACTTGATGCTGAAGTGTATACCTAGGAGTTGTCTGTCATGGCAGACCCCCTACCACAAGTAAGACTTTTCTCTGCTCAATGACTT